>VXBW01005110.1:1467104-1495762 GCA_013400375.1 Thinocorus orbignyianus | reverse complement strand
AAAAAAAAAAAAAAAAAGAAAATCTAAATGTACAAAGTAAACATCAAGAATTACTAGTGAAATGAACAGTGCTTGCAGGATTATGTTTTCCAGTCTGCTTCGAAAAATCTCTATGCATATGCCTTGGAACATTGTTAATAATGAAAACTGAGCACATAAAATCAGTAGCATGTATAATGCCAGAATCCTGTAACATTTCAACTGCGCCTATTCAACCCCTACCAAAGCTGACAAAGGGATTTTCTCCAGAGATTTTTGTGAGCATCAGGAGCAGTATATAATCCAACACCATTCCTATAGCTTCCTAGGTACACCACAAAGTTGACCTTGTGTTTTCTATCAACGGCACATAGTCAAGCTCTGTTGTTTCGACAGTAAATGTAGCACCCAACACCTGAGCATGGAGCAACTATGGGCACCGAGTGATATCTTATGAGTAGGCTGGAAGCAACAGAAAGTCAGATTGGCCTTGCACTCCCAAAGCTTCACTTTGCCAGGCTACACAGGTCTTAGGTACCAAGCTAGGAGACCAAAGGTCTGGCTAAGAACACTTGAGAAGTACTGAGCTCACCTGCATCATTTTGAGGAAAAGCCCAGAGCAGGCAGCAGCTGCGCAAACCAAAGGTGGAGCACGAGAAAGACAAGAGATTTCAGGAACTCCTTGCACTTACAATCACCTGTGGGATCACACCTAATCTTTACAGTAAGTTATAAACAGCACCTGAAAGGCTTTGCTGGTTCAGTTACAAGAGTTTCTCTGCCAGTAAAGAATGGAAATCAGCCCGGTGAAGAGACAGGAGAGATAGTGACTGCATACACACAGATGGAGCACTAAAGAGTATAGAACAGAGGAACTAATTGGGGGCAGGTGAGCAGGGGAAGGGGACTGTGGCTTACACACCCTTGACTAATTGAATTTTCAATATTGATAATGAATTTAAAAAACATATTTAACTGAAAATGTTAAAGTGATGGGGAAAACAAACATCCTTATAAGTAAAAGTGAACAGTGTCGTAATAAACACCTTCAAAGTTAGCAGAGAGGAAGAATTTTCTAAATTTTTTTTTTCCAACTAGTACAAACCATTAAGTGATGAACTAGTTGAAAATGAGACACTGCTTTTCCAAATGGTCACATGGTAGAAAGAGTGTTTTCTACTTTGTTTTGTTTTTATGAAGACAAATAATAACAATAAGTAGAGTTCCAGTCTGAATTTCTTTGGGTCTCCTCTTCAATGCACAAGAGTAAGAATTTAATACCTTTAGAATAAATATTCTGGTTTGGTTTTGTTTACATTTTTTTAAAGCATAGAGAAAAGATTAGTAAGAACTATAAAATCTCCTTTACGCAAGAAGGAATAATCAACAGGTTTATTTAAATAAGAAAAGCAATGGGACAAGAAATAGAAAAAATGAGGCCATATTTGCAATACACAACCACAATGACTCACGTGTTTGACCCATTTGCTTTAATATTTTGGAACTGTTAGCAGCCAACGCTCCATGGTCGACCACAACTTAAAGCGGGTGATATTTGTGACCTTCACTAAGAATTTCAGACAGAGAAAGCCCCCTTCTCAGCCCACAAAGGGATCAGCATAGAAACAGAAGTAAGAATGATCATACAGTCTCAGAATGGTTGGAGTTGGAAGGGACCTTGAAGACCATTTAGTCCAAATCCCCCTGCCATAGCTAGGGTCACCTCCCGATAGACCAAGTTGCTCAAAGTCCCATCCAGCCTGGCCTTGAACACTTCCAGGGATGGGGCGTCCACAACGTCTCTGGGCAGCTTGTTCCAGTGCCTCACCACACTCACAGTAAAGAATGTCTTCCTAATACCTGATCTAAATGTACCCTCTTCCAGTTTTAAACCATCACCCTTCATCCTATGATTATACTCTCTGATAAAGAGTTCCAGCTCTCCTGTAGGCCCCCTTCAGATACTGTAAGGCCACTATAAGGTGTTCCTGGAGCCTTCTCTTCTCCAGGCTGAACAACCCCAATTCTCCCCACTAGTCTTCAAGAGAGAGGTCCTCCAGCCCTTTGATCATCTTTGTGGCTCTTCCTCTTTCAAAACTGAAACCTTCAACTACTACCTGCAATTTAATATTATAAAACTGTACAGGTATATCAACGTCTCACCAGTATCCTGAACTTTAGTCTTCCTTTTCATAGAGGAATTTGTATTTCCTTATTTGCTGTACAGGTCATAATTTTCTGCACAGAAATTACAGAAATTAGTTGCCACCAGCTGGACCTCCCTGTAAAGAGGCAGGTGCCAAAGTTCACAGGTTTCTGAAGCTCCCTACTCAACACAATTTGATAGGAATATATCAATAAGGTGTAAGCTATCAGCTGAATTAGATCCTTATTTATCATCAATTAAGCCTGAGACCAAGCACTTTCCTCTTTGCCTAAATGTTCTTCAGTCCATAAGAGAACTCACAGTGTTACAAAAAGCACATGCTGGGTTACCTGTGTAAGAGCTACCATATACTGGTAAAGGCTTTTAAGCCACAGGAAGAACACCGACAGGGAAGAAGTCGGACAGATATTAGGAGCTTGGTAATAAACACGATGCCTCACCACATACCCATCTTCAAACAGAGTGGTCTGTGCCACAGAAGCCGGTATTGCAGGTACACCCTGACTGAACTGTCAAGCAATTGAGGAGTGAAATGTAAATTCTGGCAGCAGGGATGTGGCCTGCCTTTGAAATCACAGACGGTCATTCATAGCCACCCGTGCCCTCCCTCTCTTATTGACCAGTACAGGCTTTCAAGTGGGCAACTGCAAGGAGGAGACCAGCAGTGAGTGGCATGACACCGACCGTGACAAGTGTGTGCCCCCCTCCTTGGAAGAAAACAAGAGAGAATTCCTAAGGCAGCTACTACCTACTTACTTAACATATACAAGAAAGCAGATGGTATGTATAGGGCATATTGACGAGGGGGTTTGTCTCTCTTTTAGAAAAAAAGCATACACAGTACCATAAGCACAAACAGCTACAACTCTGGATTGTTGAGGATTTCACCAATGCAGCAATCTGCAGCGGCTTTTCTGTACGCCCAAAAATGTCATGCCACCACAAAAATAAATTCCATGCAGCCCAGTGAAATTTCACAGGATACAACTTTATCACAGTAGTGTGGTATGGAGGAGATGAATGTAAATTGGTTTCGGGTGAAGAAATTTGGTTACGTACTTGATTTTCGATACTTACATTTGGAAACAAGCGTAACATTTAGCTTATTGCTACTATATGACAGATACTATTTGATTACACACTATACTACTATATCACACTTCCAGGGAACACTGTATGCGAATAAATAGCACAGAGCAGCCGTTTACTTTTCCTTCTAAACAACTCTTCCCAGATGCCACAGAGAACAGTAAGAAATTCTGCATGGCTTACAACTGGCTGTATTTCCCCTCACTTACTGGAAGGATTTAAAAAAAAAAAAAGTAAACTCTCCCACTCTCACTCGTAGCCTGGGCTGCGTTAAGAAGAAATCTTGTAGGTAAAAATATTGGCAACAATACATTGTAAAGAAGATTTTAATAGCTTTGCATTTTCTATATGCCAACATATTTTTCACATAGAATTTCTAAATAAATACATAAACTGGAATAAATTTCCATTTCCAAATGATAGCAAAGAGTTTCATCTTCTGTTATAACAACTACAACATAAACCGAGGAACCGTAACAGTGCCTCCATAGGATTACCTACTAAGACATACTACATAAAAATCAGGTTGCTAGCAATTTCAAAATCTGTTGCTGTCTCTCTCATCCTTATTGGCTCAATCACTACAGTCTCAAACCCTTACCAAGAACTGTAGTGATTAACAGAGATTACAAAACTCTTCAGTCACCACTGTTCGAACTTCACCCTTTCCCCACCTCTGCATTTCCAGGAACAAAATATCTGTGTACACCTAATAAAAATCAAATCAGATCCTAGAATGTTACTTGCAACTACTCACGAAAATACGATTTAGCAAAAATTTAGAATTTTACACAGCACTAATCATACTGCCCATGCTATGGATTTATCTCACCTAAATAAACATTAAACGTGTATTCAGTCACAGATTTCACAAAAGTCAATGGAAAAGAATCCAGTTTTAAAGATTAATCATTTCATCCTTAATGACCAGTATAGTCTAGACAAGATATTGAGAATTTAATTCATAATCCTCTTAGTGAGACAATGATGCTGTCTCTTCAAATATCCACGCAGCATTGGGCTTGGCATACCCTGCCTGTTCATATGGAGCTTGGAGAAGGACGGAGGAGCTGAATGGGCTAGCGCCCATCATGCAGACATATCCTGAGCTTCTTCAGCAAGGCATTGCACTGCACAGCTCTTCTTGGTGTGGGAAACCATCCCCTTTCAGTGTGCTCTCCGTGTTCACCTCCATTTCTCTAGGCAGGAAGGGAAAGAAAAGTTTTCCTCTTTCCTCTCTTGCCAAATCCCTCCCTTCAGGCCCAACTTGTGAAGTTTGAAAAGTTGAAATCAGAGTTTTTAGAGGTCTGAGCACTCCCAGCGAGGAGGGACACATTTTTCACATGCTCACCTGTGAACATGTGCACAGCTTTTATCGCTTGTTAGGTTAAATGGTGAAAGTTTGAATTCTTACTCTGTGTCTGCAGCTAATTTACAGATACTGCATGTTTATAATCCAAAGTCCCAAGTGGACATCCAGATATTAATAACTGTATTTTCAATCTATTAAGTATTTTAAAAGAAGATAGCAAGATATTGTCAGCTATTAAGCAAGGGTATTCTCCTGCTAAGTTCTCTGATTAAACACATGCGGGAAAAACAGTGCATTGAAGGGAAAAAAAGAGCATGTATTGACTCCTTCTGCCAGCCATATTTTCTTAGCACGAGCCAACATCAATCAATCTTTTCACTCGATGTGAGTTCTCACCATCTCCATGTGGAACATGTTAATGAGTCTCCAACAAAAAACCAAAAAGTCATCTGTATTTATCAGGTACACAGCAATAACAGGCTCTAGTATACACAGTGCTGCCTTCTATATGTTAAGGAAAAGCTTAAGAGGTTCTTTTCTCTTACCATACGACAACAGACGCTACATTTCAAAGACAAGGTGCTAGCTTCAACTAACAGAAAACACAAGCCCATAGAGTCAGTCTGTGTGTTCTGTTCTGTTGTATTCTCCCTTCTCTATGTTTCTGCCAGTACTGAATTTAGTGTTTAATTAAAGTTCTGCCTTGGAACTTGCACTAGGAACACAGCAGGGATGCAGCTGCACTCTTGAGCAGCAATGCTTGCAGCAAAAAGTGAGATGGAGAAGCTTATAGCAGAGATACACAGGTGGACTTCACTCACTGAGTGAGGTCTCCTGCTGCCGCGAGTGATGCGAGACACCAAGACAACATTTATCTCACCACCAGCAAAGGGTGGTCTCCATGGTTGGAGATCACAACTGAGCCTAGAAATAAAGCATGGCCCTACTACGACTACAAAAGAAGGGTTTCTCAGTGACAGAGGAAGCTGTACTACTGTTCCACTTCTCCAAGGAAGGTTTTCTTTCCTAAAATGAAATGGTATAATGAAAATTACATAGTCATGTAACTACACAGTACTTCAATGAATAAGCTTCTGCTGTTAAGAAACGCTTTTCCATAAAGCTATATGCACACCCCAACACAAGCCGAGTCCTCCCACAAAAGTCTTGGTGAGGAATAAACTGGGAAGAAGGAAAACACGAGAAGTTATCTGTGAATAAGAGCAATGGACTACAGGCCAAGAAACAGCTGGTTTCCATATCCAGTATGCAATTTGCTGAAAACATTACTAAGGACCAAAGCTTTCACAAAGAATTATGAGAACAATTAATGCAGCCAGAAAATGACCATTTTTTGCTCTCAAATATTGCCTTAAACGCAGCTTGCAAAACAACTTCAGCGGACACACTTCATCCTCCTCCAGTTACAAATGAAAATAAGAAATGATGCATGTGTACTAAGGGCGGGAGGTGGAGAAGCAGTGTTACCTCCTTTTGCTGATTTGAATAAGCCATGTCTTTTCCTCTTCAGCTCATCCTCTGAAGAATATCAATCTGCCCCAATGTGACAACCAAAAAATGTAAAGAGCTGCCGATAAGGTTGATCAAAGGATCAGGATTAGAAAACAAACAGCAAGAACCGCATATGGTTTTGAAAAAAACTTACTGCAGGGTCACCTCCTAATTTCAGCCCATACCCAAACACCTATCTGCACATCAGTGTAAAAGTACTGCTTGTGGTCAATTTGATCTCCTCTCAGCAAACTAAATCACGGCTCTACATATGAAACTGCAAGGGTAGCCCAAGCACATTTCGTTTCGATTTTTTTTTTCTTTTTGGCAAACAGCACCCAGATACTGCTCTGGTGTAATCAGGTCTCCTGACAATGTGAAACCCGCACTTTAAAGAGCCCACTGACAGATGGATTCAATTTAAAGCATGACTATGAACAGCTGCTGCTGATCACCGGCTTGTAAAGTGAAGTCATTCATCACAAAATATTTCAAAAGCCTGAACTGAAACGGAACAAATGAATTTGAAGAAGTATGGGAGGTGCAGCGTTAGCCTTGGAGAATGTGGTAGTTGTAAAAAGCACAGCTATGGTTCTGCTATTAATTTATTCCTGTAAATGCTGGCTCCACTCTATTAGCAGCGTTCTTCAGATCCTCAAAAATCCAGGAGGGGAGCCTGAATACGGTATTAGAAGATATAATTAAATGCTCCTTACTGAAAGTGATCTTAACTAAGTGAGCCACTAAAGGGAGCTGACAGCATGTTTGAATTGTGTTGGGGAAAACTTCAAGATGACAAGCCTCAAAAAACTGCTGGAGGGAGAGGAGGTTATTTCACCAACTTCTCTAACTCAGCAAGAAGTCCCATCAGTCGTGCAAGGGCGCCACTCACTCTTGCCTTCACCACCTTCACTGTAAATACTGCGAGAGTCCCTACTGCTTTTAAAACATTTTCGTCTTCCCTTTTGATCCTTCAGTATGGCTGCAGTCAAGAACAAGACAACCTTCAAAGCATGTAACCTCCCAAATGAAACCCTCAATTATGATGGTCTCTGAAGAGATGGGGATCTGACAGAGAACTGATTCATTCACATATTTTGTTCTTTCTTTTAAATTCAGCAATTATGCACAAAAGTAGACATTCTAAACTTCACTGTATTTGTCGTGACCACCAGATCATCTCTGCATGACTCAGTTTCTCCTAAAAGTTGGGTATGGGGCAGCTTCACAGATACGGGGATCAAGGGTAATATGCAGGGAAGAAAATTATCCACGAGCTGCCTCAGGTGGCAATATATTTCTGCCACTCCTTGCTAGGGTTTTCTAGCAAGGGGGAAACAAAGTTTCCAAGACTTTCTTGAAGGCAATCTTTTACCTAGAAGTGATACCTATAACATCTTCAGACAACTGTACCATGGAATTATTCTTGTACCAGTGCGACTTCATGGAGAAAGCACATAAGTCTCATGTAGAATATTCATACGTATATTCTACTTTTCACACTGTCAATTCTGTGTCAAATACGGAGTTGCTACATCAGATCTCTGTATCTTAGCAAGAAAAACATACTTATCTGTTTTGAACAGCATTAAATTTAATAATTTCTTGTAGTATTTATTGATAAATGGAGAGTAAAAAGAAACAATACTAACCCACAGACAGTCTTCAGGTATCTTTCCTCGGTATAGAAAAATGTAATCTTTGCAACAGTAGGGAAAAAAAAAATAAAAAAGAAAGCCCTCTCAAATAACAGCGCTTCTCTCTTTCCCTCTACAGAGTACCTTTGTCAGTCTATTCCTCTACCTGCAATCCTTCCTCAAGCCCAGATAACAAGATAAAGCTCAGGTGTCATAAACCCGGGCAAATTGGGCGTATCAGCTACCCTGCAACTCCCACGCAACGGAAAAAAGCCACTGCCTGGCCATCACTCAGTCTCCTGCTACCTGGTATGACAGCGCTGCGAGGAAGCGATCAGCAGATCAACACCATGTCAATAACGAGGCTCTAAGGCAACGGTTTTGTTACTTAACTCGTTTTGGGGAGCAGGTGACCACTGCCGGCGTATGTGCTCTGACGCGGGGGTGAAAAGCCGTGCGTTCGGCAGCATTGTTCTGTGTGCAAAAACCAAGGCTCCCGCACACTCCTGCTCACACACACCCTCCGCAAAGGTTATTCATCACCACAGCAACCTCGCAAAACAAAGGTGGAAGCCAATTCAAACAGCCCTGTTCCTCCTGATGACAGAGGATGAAGGGTGCCCTCCGCCTGCACCCTTCAGGGGTCTTTGTTTGCTTGGGTTTGGTTTTTATGTCATTGCTTCTCATTTACTACTTCAATTTTCATCAGCTTAGCGTGCGTGCCCAGCGCAGAGAATGCCCCTACTTAGGCATTACAAAAAAAATATTCTTCTGGAGCCCCAGTTAAAAGGGCGGAGAAGAACTGGCTGATGTACAGTTCCTTCTTGCCACATGGCTGAGCAAATGCCATAGTCTATTACAGGTACTCACCATCACCCCACCTTGCCCACACCCTCTTCTGTGGACCAGGAATAGCCGCTGTAAAATAAACACCCCACCTAAAACACGAAAAACCCTAACCTGCTTAACTGCCATTTCTTCCTTCCTCTCCCTTCACTGCTCCTTTCCTTCACATCATCTTTCACCCTGTGGGAGCTTAATGATTTTGGATACATCGAGAAAATCCAACCGAGACAGTAAAATAATTGTAAACTCAGCACAAACGAAAAGCAGAGTGTTTCTTCGCTCCCCAAATCTGGAAACAACAAACCCCAGCCCTTCCCCATGTCACTTCAGGGAAGAGATTATGAACATTCCTAAACCTTTTCAACTACAAGCCAGGAGGAAAAAACACGGTCTGTAATGACAAGCTGTCAACACTCAGCGAGCAACGTGGCTCTCATTCGTGACACTGATCCTTCGCCTGCAGAGCTGGGCACGTGGGCATCAGCAGCCCCCATCACATGCAAGGACAATACTAAAAATGCCCAGATTTCCCTCTTTCTCCAAAGGCAAAAAAAAACTATCTGTGCAGCCAGGTCTTGAATATCTTGACATGAGAATGCTCTCCCTATCTGCTGGATTTAAAAGATAGATAGAGTAACTGTGTGTTTTGAAATACAGGATTAAAAAAACCCAACAGTTCCCAGGAACTTTGTATTTTAAAATGCAAAACACAGGTGATTGGAACAGGTCTAAGCAAAACGTAAGGTAACAAAAGGGTGTTTTGATTTAAATCAGCTGCTTAAGCTAATATTTTCTTAAGTTTCAAAATATTCATCAATAGCTAATCATCACTCATTTGCAGGCTTACGAGATGGTCTGCAATTTCTGTCAATGTGTTTCAGCACCTCAGCAACATAAATAAATATCTAGGGCAGGAGGTTCGCTTACTTGAATCCATGATATTTGTTTTAGCCAATTACTCTGACATAATACTGTTCTGACAGTAGAGGATACCTATAATTAAGAGAAACTAGAAATGCAAAAAAAAAAAGTAATCAATAAACAAAACAAAAAAGTATCAGAAAATTCTGCTGGCAGACAAAGATTAAAACTGCAGTTTCCAAAGAGCACACTGTGTTTGCAGGTAATAAAAAGCAATCGGGTAGGACTGGAAGCAAAGTGCAAAAACACCATCTAACCTCAAGTGCAGGACATTCCACGTATGCTGCTCTGGAAGCTCCACGCTCTATTACTACAGTGCTCTCAGAGAGAGAAAAAGCTGCATTTGAGTTCCCAGATTTTCTTAAGTGTAGTCATAAGCAAACCCATCAAATTGGAGGTATCCATAGCACAAGGTGATTTACATCATGGTTTAATCACCACTTGACGTAATAAGTAGGTATTGGCTGACGCGACCTTTGTTTGTGCAGTGAATTTTCAAGGTACCTTCCTGATGATCTTGGTTTTTGAAAGAAGTCTCCCCATACAGGGAGACCTTTCCCACCCACACTACAGGGGAGCAAAGGTTTCTGCCTTCTTCCCCACGCTGGCCTTCAAACTTGTGAGTCAGACAAGGACCAGACATATGACAAAGAGCAACTAGTCTTAAATTTGGGACCTTCCTGACCAAGACACAGATATGCTTCCACCGTAAGAGAATAATTTTATCTACATTAAATTATCGGGCATCTAGAAAATCCGTGATTTCTAACTATGTTTCCACTGTAAGAGAATAATTCTGTCTACATGAAATTATCAGGCATCTAGAAAATCTGTGGTTTCCGACTTCTAATAATTGAAAATGCTTACTGGGCAAAAAAACTGTGCCTACCCAAGTGCTAACAATTTTATATAAAAACCATCACTTCAATTACTACCTTGCTTTCTCTTTTTCTATGCACCCAGCAAATCAACTGCAAAAATTTTAAAACCTTTCTTCTCCAAAGCTGCCAGAGTAAACACTGAAGTTGTTATATTATTTAAGCACTGGGGTTCAGAGTTCTCTAGCAGTATAAAAGAACTGCATCTGCCTTCAGCAGTTCCCAAGATAGCAGCTGTTATGCTTGAACTGAAGCAGGGAGAAGACCAGTAATGAGAATGAGGGGAACTTAAGGACAGGTATCTTCCAACTTGCAAAAATACAAGGGATGCTCAACAATAGCATTACAATTGCTTTTCCAAGCTTTCTATTAATTAAAACATACCAGTTTTAGCCTGGCTTTATAGACTACTGGACCTTGAAATTATGTACTTGAGTCCCCTGTTCTACCTTTGCCTCCTTCAGCATAAAACCAGAATTGTCTTCATAATTTTTTCAGGCCAACTCCACTGTTAGCACAAGTTAGCATATACAGCTCAGTACAGCACCAGCCTCCAGGTTTTTGTCCAAATATTCCAACAAGCACTCTTAACAATGTAGTAAAATCCTGAAAGAGTTGGACAAGAGCCTGGGATGTGTATTTCCCTTCCCCCCCCCCCCCCATCATCCTTACAAGGCAGTACACATTCTAACTTCTTAAGAAGATAACTTCAAGTGGTTCTACTTAAAGCACCAATCTCCAACTCTGATATTCATAGGAAGATTCAGTATCTGATGCTGACCCGTATTGTGCCAATGCTTTAATGAGACTCTATCCATGTGCAGACGGGCTACTTCTCCCCACACATCACAGGTGTTTAAACGATTAGCAATAGCTAAGGAAGGGCGCATATGTTGTTTTTAATAGCAAACGTGAGCTTTGCAGCCCAGGCTGCATCTCATCAATAATTCCTTGGTGTGACACTCCTGGGAAGACAGCAGTCAGCCCAGCATGGCAGTGTCTTAAATAAAGCAGGGTGTTACGAGGCGCAAGGCAGCACGCCACACATTTGCTGTCAAAGAATCACAGCATTTCAGCTGCTGGAAGAAGCAGATTGCCATTGTTTTATCAAGGAAAAATCACAGATGGGAGAAACTGACTGGAAACCACCTTCCCCTCAAAAAAAAATTTTTTAAAAAATTGCTTGCTATTATCTTTTGCAGAGCAGTTATATCTAGTATTGAACTGAAGACAGGATCACGCTTTGGAGATCAAAACAAGCATACTGGTTTCTTTCCAAAAGGAAGCTAGGGAAGGAGTCTGTCTGCACAAGGCCACACAGAGATTTAAACTGGGGGGGGAAAAAAAAAGAAAAAAAAAAGCAAAATCCATGCACTTACATAAAAGGCTTTGGGGAGTTTCATTTTCTATTCAGCTGGAAAGAAGGTGAACAAGCACGCACACACATACACACACCATTTTTAATCATCCTCACGCTGACAGCAGCCAGTCACTACTTCTGTTATCAGAACCCCACAGCTTGTATTTCCAGGCTACGCAGCGCTAAGGCAGAGGGTATAAAACCTCCTCTGATTAAAAAGGCTCGGTGATATCGTCTGGTACAACACACCGACTGCTACAGATTTGAAGTTTGGCCTCACCAGGATGTTACTCATTCAGTGGAGGGAGACGTAAAAATAATCCATACACACACAAGCAAATAGTAAGGATTTCCTAAGATTAGCTGGTAACATGGATCACTCATTTTC
Source organism: Thinocorus orbignyianus (assembly GCA_013400375.1). Taxonomy (NCBI): domain Eukaryota; kingdom Metazoa; phylum Chordata; class Aves; order Ciconiiformes; family Thinocoridae; genus Thinocorus; species Thinocorus orbignyianus. The sequence continues at coordinate 1,483,673 of VXBW01005110.1, read as the reverse complement.
TCTAAACCTGTCAGTCACCCTCTGGGAAAAACAAACAAGACAGGCAAGTCTTTGCATAAAGAAACTTACAGTTTGTGAAAAGGTACCAGTTGTTAGAGGGAGAGAGAGAGAGGAGAGGCAGAGGGAGAGGGAGAGGGAGAGGGAGAGGGAGAGACAAGCTGCGTTTATGTACAACTCACCGGTGATCACTTGTGCAAATGCCACGTGCCTGGGATTAAAACTTCAGCCTGGGTAGATGCTGTCCCTGCCACTGCTTGATTCAGCTCAAGTGGCTGGCATCTCTCCAGAGTCACTCAGAAGGCAGCTGCCCAACCAGACAAATCACTGAAAAAATAGGGAGGGGGAGGGAAAACAAAAAAAAAGTTCAGCTTTGCAATTCCACTGCACATTATACAATCAGTTAGACTTGCTAAGTGCTGACTTCTTACAATGTGATTTCCCTTGCTGTATGAGAGACGGAAGTAAATTTTTTATTACAGTTCACCCACTACTTTCAAGCATGAACTTTCTAAACACCAGCAATGTCACAAAGAACTCCTCTGTCCAGCTAACAGGAACTTCATAGGGGAGGCACCTGGATAACCTCCACCCTAAACCCTGCTTTCAAGCACAGTTTGGGACTAGATCCCTCCTCAAGGGTCAAGTGAGGGGTTTNAGCCACCCAGTCTAGTGGGAGGTGTCCCTGCCCATGGCAGGGGGGTTGGAACTCAATGATCTTTAAGGTCCCTTCCAACTCTAACCATTCTATGATTCTATGAATGGAATCCCTTCCTCACCTCACAACCCTATTGCCCTTAGGAAGCAATTGCTGCCCTTGCAGCTCCTGGGTTCCCAGCCCTCAGTTGAGGCAGAGGGCCAGCAGCCCAGGGTTGCACTGACAAGGCACCAGCAGCCACGTGGCCCAAACAGGAGACAGAGATGGGACAAAACCTGTTTGTATTGAAAGAAAGTGGAAAGAAGTGGCTCAAAAAACTCCCCACTAACCAGTGAGGCTGGAGGCCATGGGGCACTTGAGGAAGGAGGCTGCATAAAGGAAGAATAAGGTGAAAACCAAGATGAAAGGCAGAGAAAGGAGACAGCAAATGGTGTCACTTTTATAATATTTTTTGGATGGCGACAATTACGGTATTCTCCCATTTTCTCCTCAAATTTTTGCCACCCTTCAGTTTTGAATTTGACATTTGAGAGTTCAGACAAGCTTAGTCCTTTTCTATTTCATTTTTTTAGTCGTATCCAACACGTTGCTCTAACCTGGTTGCACATGAAAGTCACTTTCAGCTTCACAGCTGCACCATCCCAGGGGCTGATCAGTCCTTTAAATTTCACCAAACCTGCTCTACTTAGTTGCATATTTTTATGAGTTACTCTCTTTGAGTCATCATTTTGACATTATCTCAAATCTGTGACTTCTACAAGAGGTTCCATTCTCCCTCCCTTACAGGGCCAGCCCTGCAGAGATGTTTTCCATTTTACAATAAATCAAATCAAACATAATTAAAAAATACGGATCGATCTGATACAGCAACAGAACCAGCAAGAAGCAGTAACAAGGACAAGTGGTAACAGGTCAATTCAGTCAATCTGAATTGATCCAGCAGTTGCATATTAATATAGGAAGCAGTATATTTAGGTAGTACTTTGTGCACTAAAGCTTATCAAGTTGCTTACTAATATGACCAGATTATAGTGGTGGTTTATCTGTTAATCACTCATTTATGTCAAAATTTTAAAGTCCTACTATTTTAAGAGGAGATAGGCAATTAACAGTTTGCTGACCAGGAGGAAAGGGCAACACATGGGGACAACACAGTAAGGCAGCACAGGCTGCCTTCCATCCATCTCTCATTTTCCATCCAGCAGCCTTGGCCTTTCCCAGCTCACTGGCCTTGGGCAAGACCCTCTACCCCTCCATGCCCATTTTCTCCCTTTAAAAACATGGATAAAGGTGACAGTCTTCTTAATAAAATACAAGTGCAAGTAAGGAGGAGCACTCTAAAATCCAGGTATGGTTAGTAGCACATCCAACATTTGCCAATACCTTGGGTCAGTGTGAGAGGGTTGCCATTAATTTCAGAGCAACCAAGGTCAAACACTGAAAAAGTAGCAGATCAAAAAGCCTTCAGGAGCAACCATAGTGAAATCTCTGTGTGTAGGTCTCTATCCCTCAAAAGGGCATGGGGGCAGACGTAGCCACCTGAGGATAAGCCAAAAATGAAAAAGGGACAAGCTCAAATGTTATCTCTAAATAAAAGTTAGCTAAATAAAACAGAATCAGCTATAAAGCTCTGAGACAGGGGAAGAGGCTTGGCTGCATGCATACACATAGAAATATATGTATGTATGTAAAAAGGAGAACAGACTACATCTCATTTCTTTTCCAATAGTAACTGGTGATCTCAGCAACTTTTTATGCAGAATTCTTTTCAGTAGTATGTAAGAACTACAGACTTCTGCTAAGAAAATAAAGTACCAAACACTAGTACATTCACTGTTTCCAAGCCCCTTATCTCCAAAATTTGTGACAGATTTTGGGATCCTCTTTTGAAAGCCAATGTAAAACAGAAAAGGAAAAAACAGCTTTCGCTGGTGAGTCTCAGAGCTCCTCCTTGCTAATGTGATTTTACTGTTTGCAGCTCTGGACATGAACAGAGTTAATGAATAATGACTGTGCAAACAAAATATCAGATAATGATGGGAGGGGGAGGGAAGGGTAAAATAATTATGTGGGAGGTTTGGATTGGATTTGGCATCAATTAGAAAAATGGATGCCCTTTTAATTACAGGAAAAAGGCTTTGCTAGAAAGATAAGACAGACATGACAATCAAGACACATTAGTCTTTGGATTTAAATGTATGGACATGGAAATTTTGCAAGGTTGGGGTTTTTCAGTGTTTTCTTTTCATAATAAAAAATTTAGCTCTTTCTCAAAAATTACATCTGAATGCGTCTGTAAACCTGCAGCTTACTTCAAAGCTGTTACAGCAGAGATTTGTTCTGCTTTTATCACTCTTCGGGAATATTACTTACTACAAGTAGGACTGCCTCCTACAAGGTACAAGATACCTTTCATTTCCCTTCCAAGTAAGAGCCTAAGTCAGTAGGAGTTACAGCCACTTGTAGAAACAGTCCAATAACCTATCAACATCACTCAAGATCCTCCCCTAATTGGTTCCACTGGATATATTATCAAAAGAGGGCACTAGAGATTGCTCCCTGTTTGATTAAGCTTGCACAGTGCATGTTTCTTTCCCAGCTCTTACTCGTAATTCCAGCATCTTATAACAGATTTTCATATGTAAGAAATGCCTAATATAAGGCATAATCATTCTATGATTCTATGATAATAAGCACATGAAGTGCACTGCCCTCCTGTACTCCTTTAGTAACCCAGAGTAGCTTAATCATATCCTTTATTAAAAAAATAAATAAATAAAAAAGGGGAAAAGGACATCTCTCTGCAAAACTCGTACACATTTTCTCAACTACCCAATAAAGCAAAAACCCTCATTGTTCTGGATGTTTTACTGCTACTCCAAACTTCTAGAGCTCTTTTTCAGAAACACCAATAATCACACAGCCTATATTTACGTGTTCATTTCCACAACGAGATATAACCACTTCTGAATAAGTGCTATTTTATACACGTTTACTATACTACAATTTATAATCACCATTTCTATTATTCAGTGTCTTTCATCCACAGGTCTCAAATAGCGTTTAGAAGATTTAATTGCATTGCCCAGCTACCTCTGCAGATGTGACTTACAAAGTGAAAGCAAAATTACACAAGGCAGAATTTATCCAGGAAATAGGAACTGCGATACTTAATCTCGCAAAATAACCAGGAGATAATTTAAAGTAAGGTGTCTACAAAGAATAGTGTCTGTGCCAAGAGACTGTTTGTATTGGTTTTGCAAAGAGAGGACAGAATGTTCCCTTCCAAAGAACCACAAAACAAACTTCCTGAACCAATGTGAGTTTTCTTTTTGCTCATATTTAATCCAAGTAAGTGCAGCCTCGCCAGACTTAATTAATAAGAAGGGGGGATAAAAATTAAAAATTAATTAATTTGGCATAGCTTTGTCTTGAAAAAGCACAGGCACACCTTGGAAGGTGTGTGGAGCTGGCCACCTGAACAGATCTAGAACTACTGCTGCTCTATGAAATTAGTAATAACAGCCCAGAAGTGGTATTCTTTGATTATTTTTTGAAAAGCTTTTCTCCAATAGCATTCTAAGCAGTTGTAATCAACTTTTTTTTTTTTTATGTTATTCTCTTGATGCACAACAGTGGGGTTTAAGTGTATGAAGATAAGAGATGGAGCATGTAGCACAGGAAAAAGAACTTGAAGTGATCAAATACCAGTTTGTTTAACACAATATTTTGTTCCTAAATCACTCATGTGTGTCTTCAAGCAAAAAAGAATAAAACAACAACAACAAAGAAAAATCACCAAAACCCTCAACTTCAGTTCAGCTTTTACCTCCTTTTGCCTTTCAGGAGCTAATGGGTGAGTCCATAGGGAAAAGCTTCTTTGCAAAGCAAAAAAAAAAAAGCATTATTGGTAAGGTCAAAAGAGGAAATATATTGCTAGTGTGATGCTTCTGTAAATCCTGTTTGGAAATCATAGTGGATTTAAAATAATAATAATTAAAGAAAAAATTCTATACATCCTATACCCTACATGAGGACACTATGCCCAAAAACACCACATTGATGTCTAACTTTACAACAGTTCTGTTTACATGTACATTTGTAAAAGTGTCTTTACTAACAGAAGCTCTTATTTCACAAAACGTACAATGCAAAACTACTTCCAGAACCACTGGAAGCGCAGCTTTTCTCACCAGCCTGCCGCAGGCATATTTGTCATATTTGCCATACAAATGCCCATCTCTTCTCACAGTCACACAGGTTAAGATGCTCCATCATTCTGACTGAAATGGGCAGAATATCAAAGAGACGACCACCTCCTCACAACCTGTATACAAGTCAGACACTTCTCAAAAGACTACATTTAACAATATCACTTCAAAATGCAGCACTGCAATTCTACTGTAGAAGGATCATTCTAAATAGATCGATAAAATACAGCCCATCCCCCCTGAGCTGGGAAGAATATAAAAAAAGATAGAAGCCTGATGGAGAGACAATAGAAGTGCAAAATGTATTTATGTTAAACTGATTAAAAGTTTCTTAAATCTTAGTCATATGTCTAAAAAGTTGTCCATCCTCATTGCCGCAGAAGTTCAAAATTGCTATAAGTCATTATTATTGTTGTTGTTGTTATCGTTACTGTTGTTATTATTTTTATTATTACTGCCCTTTGATTCTTTATACCTTCTTTGGTTCTGCACATTACTGCCAGATGTGGTTTATTAGCAGCCAACTGTTAGATTATTTCAGTGGCTATTGACTTGTCACTGTTTCCTTGTTCACTTTTGCCTCTTTCCAAGCTTCAACTTATTATAAGATGAACTATGAAATCTGGTTTACTTTTAGGTTCCTCCTGTCACAATGCTTAGTTTTCAAGCTCTGCAAAGTTCAGGTTTATTCATTTTAAAACCAATCAGTATCTGTTTTATTTTGAAACAGGAAACAAATTATATGAGTCTCAGGTTTTGTAAAAGTTATTTTTATACATTCAACTTGGATCCACTTCTAAACTTAAACTCATAGAAGTTACACAGGCAAAAATAGCCCTTTGTCTCCTGACCACAGGCATATCTTGGTGGCAATCCTGAAATTATTCTTTTATAGACTGAAGTAAAGAGATATTATTCATGAAAGACTAACATGATTAAGTCTCCACCCTTCTGAAGTCAATAGACGGTTGATCTTACATCTTAAGAGAACCAAGATTTCTTGTTAGCACTACAGAAGACAAATCTGTCTCTTTAGATACACGCATGCAGTAAGCAAACAAAACTGAGAGCAGCATATTATTCAGGAAGATTAGATTACTGTCTTCAAATACTGTTACAGACTTTAAAAGGATGCACATGGAGGGGAACAGTTGGGAACAGTGGGAACAGATACATGGACATTAGCAGCTAGAGCATAAATTCCCCTCCACTCTCATGAAGGGAGATCGTAAGATTGTGAACATGCTCAAAAACCATATCGAGTCTCAGACCTTTGACATGGACTGATGAAGCATCACATGTAGCATCAAAGAATCAGTAAGGAAAAGTATTTGGCTTTTTGGAAAGGAGTAGGGGAAGCTGTCTTTCTAGTTGATTGGATAGGTGTTCAGAGCAGAGCTGCTCAGCACTTGATTCCCTGATGGAATTCAGATTCACCATATTCAACGTGACTTGAAGAAGATTTTAAATACCAATTTCCAGATACTACCTTGTGGCAAAAACACCCATCATATCCCTGTTCACCGTGCAGAGAGTTTGCATTCCCCCTGCACCACCCAAAGACATTTCACTTATTTAATTTTCTTTCATCCTACTACTGGCTTAGAAGGGGACGTGGTTTGCCACAGGTGCTCAGAGCAGAAACTAGACTATGAAAAGTAACTGTGCTAGTTCTTCTAGCCGACTCCTTTTTTGCTCAATTTTCCTGTTCAGCAAAGGGGAAAAAAAATCAAAACAGGTGTCATTCCTCAAAATACAGAAACAAAGAGGATATGCATGGACTGGAGCAAAACACCCATACTTTTCATATCCCAGCCCTAAACCCTATCAAAAACATCCACTGTCCTCAGTAGCAAAGAAAATGAACTTTCCCAGCTTCTTGCCATCAAGTCCTTCCTTTGCTAGCCCTCTTGTAAAATGAGAACTGAAATAATTCAGGAAACTGTCCCACTGCAGTCTGAAAAGTCAGGTTCGTCTCATTTTTTCAGAAAGGCAAAGTGCACTATACAAAATACCCAGTATTTGTTTAGAAAATTTTCTAATTTATGATGGCTTGTTTGATTTGTAGAGATGTGGAAGAAGGAAGCCAGAAAAAAAGGGAATCCCTTCATAAGGAGAAGGATGGAGAAGCAGCACAAAGAATCACTAGATAATTAAGAAGAACTAGATAATTAAGAAGAAAACTCTTGGCCAAAAGGTGAATGAATGAGTATTTGGTTCAGACTGGTATAAATTTAAAACTGTAGTTACTAGTCCTTCCTGAACCTGATCCTTCCTAGCTCTGTCACCACACTACAGAACTGCGTCATCAGGAAGATCTTGAAACTTTTCTCTTTATCAAGGAAGGCACAAAAACCTGGCAGCCTTTTGAAATCGCTTCAACAAAGACAAACACAAAGTTTTCCACATCAATACACCTACAGAATTCTACCACATTATGGCCACTAAGGTAATAAAAGCTATTTTAAGCACAGCCCATAGCAATAAATCAGTTTCAGTGCCAATAATTTTTTCTTTGTAGCTGAGGAGCAAGGGGAGTTTCCCCATCATGATGCAATCAGAAGTTGCTTCCAAGCTATATTGAAACTTGGAACCATGAAACTTTTATTGCAGGAGAAGACAGAACATTCTACAAACATGGCCTCTGAAACACTTAAAACTTCTATCATGTTCATGCAATTTTTTTTCCACACTCAAGCACATCAAGTCACATTCTTGGTACTCAATAAAACTGGATATTCTTCATTGGAACGTGCTATCCTTTCCCTGGGAGTCACAAATAGGCAATGTATCAAGACATCTGGATGCCACAACTTTCAGTTCACCTCTGCATTTTCTCAAATATCATTTTTTACCTATACTTTTACATTTATTGCCGACTGGAATCACTGATGTTAGAGCTAGTCTAGTCCACTGGGGTCAAAGCACTGAACTGTCAGTGATGTTTTCCAGGCTCTTCTGATATTGCTCATCAAAGTAATAAAAGCTTCTGGTCTAACTCAAAGCAACCTGTTACGCAACTCAGCAGCCAATGACATTTTTTTCTTCTACTCCATCATCGGTACTGACCATAGTCTTTGAACTCATTATTATCTTCTGTATGACCTCTACTTCACGAACGACTGGTTTATCAGAATTTAATTCCTTCATTATATGGCATTCCAAGTTAAATAATCTTAAAAAATCAATGCAACTATGAAATGCAAGTTTTGTAAAAGATTTTATTAGTCTGGTAATGCAGTTGGGGAAGAAAAAAGAAAAAAGGAATTTTTTTTTCAGGCTAACTATCAGGTTGAAGGGAAAAATTGACATGTTATTTTATAAAAAGAAGAATCTGGAACCTAATAGCCGACACGCTCTGCAACAAGGACACAGTGACAATTTTCTTGGGGCCACACATTGCAACTGCAATGCTCCCAGTAGAGGATAACAANAAAAAGGAAAAAAACAACCAAAACCAACAATAGATTCAAAAAACAAAACATATTTTAATAGTACTTATCACTTTACTTCTGTTGTTAGTTCCTGTTGCAGTAACACACATCACCAAGAATAAACCAGCCTGGAGTAGGACTCCAGCCAGGACAGAGTTCTCAACACCCTGAAAGGCAGGTATTTCTGGAGACCTCAGGGCTAAGTGTTCTCCTCAAATCCCACAAAAGAATAACAAATACAACAGTTCCTTCGCTGTAAGCCAAGGTCCCCCAGTCCGATTTCCTGTAGGTGATGTCTGGTACCAATAATGGCCAAGTACTCATAAGGAGCCCTAAAACGGACAACTGTAAAGTAATATTCCTTTAATCAATTTCTACCCAGCTACTCTCAAGTCTGAGCTAGGAATCAGCTTCCTAAAAGATCCTACTTATTAAAAAAGAAAAAGGAAAAAAAACAAAACCAAACAAACAAACAACAAAAAACCGCAAATAAACAACAAAAAAACCCCAACAACCGTCACTACTTAAAAATGTTTTCTTGCTCATGTTTTTTTTATTGAAGCCTATTAAAAGGTAATGTTTTCAGTAATGTCTTAGAGTAATGCCCTTCTATAAGTTAAGGGTGTACAACAAGGAAGTCCTCATGTTTACGTATTTAAAGTGTCACCTTCCAACTTTTCTAAGTTTCTATCTTTCTCTGTTTTATAATTTCAGAACAAGAGTGTTTGTCCTTGATCTGATCCCAGTTTCTTTTCTACTTTCTTACACCACCTTATCTGTGCTTTTACTTGTCTTAATAATAAGGAGCTCATCCTGCAATGTGGTACAGAAGTCTAATGAGCATTCATTTTAGGCCAAGAGCTGGCTTTACACCACAAACAAAAAACTTAATCCTGGGCTAACTGATCATACATAAAAACAACCACACAATAATCCCAGCCTCCCTGCAAACTGAAAAAAAAACCCAATCCAAACCACCATAATTACATGAACCCTTTGCCCTGGTTCTGTATTAACCTTGTAATATCCCTTGGATTTCCACACTATTTCTGCTTGGCAATTATGACCAAAACACAAAAATCCAAAGCAACGTGGCTAGACAAATTCAAAGCCACACAGCTGGAATAAGGACACTAAAGATCTACACAACCAAAAGGGACTTTTGTGCATCCCATCCAGAAGCAAAAACCATGAAAGCTAGAGGAAAGCTAGCCAATTAAGTTTCCCAAGAATGCCTAAATATTTGTCCTGCCAATATCAACACAGTATTTTAATTGTGTTTGGTTTTGTTCACTACAAAAGGTTATGTATTGCCATTACCAATGCTTAACACACTCAAACATAAAATCCCTCTGAACAAACAATTCCTAATCCAATGTTTCATCCTTTTAATCTTACCACCAGAATTCTACTGGGGAAAATAGATAAATAAAAACAGAAATCCACTCTAACCATTTGAAATAACGCTCATCACCTTGCTATTTTAACCATTCAAAGCTACTTTTAGACTTGCAATTGTGGTCATATCATGTTCACGGTGTTGAAATCAAACAACAAAACAAAACCCCAAATCGCTAAACAAATTCAAGAAGGATGTGGATAGTAGAGTGTACACTGTAGGCTAAGGGAGGTTATGCCACATCTTTGCATGGAACAATAAACTCAGGGCCAAGATAGAAAATTTAAGGTAGCAAGTCATGGCAGGGGGGTTGGAACTGGATGATCTTTAAGGTTCCTTCCAACTCTAACCATTCTATGGTTCTGAGTTGTAATGGAAAAGGTGGCAACATGGGTACCACAAAACGCAACTCATGCACCTATATTACCAGGCTTGGAACAAAAGAAGAAAGTTTCTGCTGTGTTCAGCGCAGGTTTAGTTCAAAACCACGAAGCTCCTAGGCACCACTCTCTTCATTTCTTCTCTTTCACCACCTCTGTCCCCCTTCACAGAGCACTAATCTGGCAATATATCCCACAGAGTAGGATAACTCTGCAGCCTCAAGGTCTGCAGAGGACAACAAATGTATCCTAAACTGAAGCTTCCTGTTTGGCTCTATGAAAACCAGATTTTCTCCTAGCAGAAGCAAGAACACAGCTTAGCAGAGGTGGATGAAGCTGTGACCACTCTGGCAAGGGCCCAGTCTTAAACTCTTACCAAATACACAGGTTTGCCTGTGAATACAGAATGGCTGTGTATGTTGGAAGTTTAATTAAATGTTAACAATGTCTGTATTATTGCAATTTATTAGAGTATCAATTCAGAAGCCTGCCAAAAGCAAGGAGAATACTGCTGGGTGCTCAGCAAACTTCTCAACCTCTGTTACATCAAAACACAATAGAGCAAAGAAAGGGGAATACTTTCATAATTCTCCCAGGAAGTTTCATTTTTTTGGAACGTTACAAAAAACAGAGAAGAGAGGCCCCCCTTTTTAAGCCTAAAGAAGGAGGTAACAGTTACCAGCCTAACTGGAAGTTGACCTTTACCAATTGTTTGCAGGAGATGTGATGAGGTGAGAAACTCTAGAAGCCTCTCCAGTATGTCAGGTAACCCACTGCATTATTTACATAGCCCAAGCAGTGTTGTTTGTCTTCAACTTCAAAACAATTTGTGCACTCTTATTAGAGTTTAATAATAAATCCACAGTCTCTATTTGCCAGGATGAAATAAAGGCTGCTAAAATAAAGGAAGGATGCACATGGGAGACGCACATGGAAAAGAAGACAGAGAACCCTTTCCACTCATCAAAATATTCAGGAGGAAACAGTCTCATTTCCCAGGAGGCTTAAAACTCTGCTGTCAATGTCAAAAAAAACCCCAACCAAACATAAACCAGCTACTTCAGGTGTCCCACCTAAGACATGAAATGACACCCATGAAATATATCAATTCTATCAGTGGATTACACCAAGCACACCAGGTGCAAAAACTTCCTGCAAACTTCTAGGAATTGTTTTAAAACTGAATGAATGAGGAAATGTGCTGAGAAGTAGTAAATGACAACTTTTAACTAGGGCATTTCTAGAAAGACCAAAGCTAATAATGTCTTTCACAGCTCTGGAGCACTGAAATCTAACTTAATGCAAAAAAAAAAAAAAAAAAAAAAAAATGCTGGGGATCCCTTTTTGTGCATAAATTTTTTAAAAAGACAAAAAAAAAAAAAAAAAAAAAAAAAAAANAAAAAAAAAAAAAAAAGAGATATAAGAGATATGAAAGAACACTAAAGGAGCCCTTCAGAACCAGAAGTAGAGAGAAATGCCTTGATGTTTTGAAAGAGGGCAATATTGGCCCGATGAAGACAAGTATTGAAAAAAGTTTCTATTGGATTTAAATCAAAAGAACAATTTTCCTTATAAATAATCAATAAGCCTAGAGATGCAAAACTGATATCTGTTTTGTTAAAATGCAGACACCCTCAGGAGGTTGAGTAATTCTGCTTGGTCTCACACATCTAATGACTGCTGATACAGGACTTAAATGGAATATTTAAGTACACTTAAGAATACATACAAAACCCACACATGTAACTACCATCTTTATCACTTTTATCTTTGTCCCCTTCTTGCATATGGAAGGAAACATCCACTATAGGATTTTTTTTTCTTATATTAAGATTAATATTACAGCTGCAGAGCTGATCAAAACAATTCACAGGCTTAGCATGACAAGTTAGGCTTATCAAATGAGTTTTCAACCTACTGGTCTGAAAAATACTCTTTCCATGAATACAAAAGCACAGTAGCAAGTGTATTAGCAAAAGTGTAAGTTGAGTCTAAAAATGATTAAATTAAAATGTATTTACAGAAATGTGAATGTAAAAAGTATTTACATTTTAACCAGGAAAAGTCACAGTCTGCTTGTCTAATAATCTTTTCAAGATTTAAACTCTACAGTATGATGATTTTCTTTTCTTTTCTTTTTTTGGCTCCTCCTATCACATGCTTAAATTTAATTATGATTAATTTGATTTACTGGCCCTCTAGGAATTGGACAAATATAACTAATATATTAGGCTGAAAATTCAATCTTTTTTTTGATTAATGGGCTTCAGGCAACTCCATGGGGACCCTCAAGTCCTTAAAAAAAGTCAATCCTCATGTAAGTGTTGTGGCTTCAAACTCTAGGCTCTTCAGTGAGAACATACTAAACTCTTTCCCCACCCAAAGGAAAACAAAGATGTGGCAATTCTCCACAAAGAATTAACAGGATAATAGCTCCTCGCACAGTGACGAGGTTCTTTGTCTTGAAAGGCATAAATGCTTCTGTCTGCATAAGAGATGATTGTGTTAACTGGAGCACTGCTTATTCTGTTAGGCTAAATATTGCCTCAGGATATCAAGCAACCATGAGATGGTAAGGCTACGTGCCAATTTATTAAGTTACTTCAGAAGAATGATTCTCAGACTAGGATTTCGAAGTTCTAAGTCCTTCCTTAAAGGAAATTAATGTAGATGCAGGATGACTTTGAGTACAGCAGCAGAATGAAGATAAAGTATTCAGTCTGTGCACATTATCTTCTACTTGAGACTCAGGTAGCAGTTCCACTGAGAGACAGCATGTTAAAAACACCTAAGCACTTGTCTGTAATAGCTTTAAGTTTTATCATGTATAATATTCATAAATTAACCAAACAAATATTTGCTTAGTAGCAATGCTGGGTCAGTGACTTCACAAGATCTCCTGATTCACCCTTGTGAAAGTAGTGAGATTAATATACTCCACAGTCTGTGGAGCAAACAACATTTAAAACAAATCCTCTTGGGGAAAATAGGCAGGAAGAGATTATATTTATAGAAATGGGAGTTTAAGTCACTTGCTGTATTTTTTTTTAACCACTCATTATTTATACCGATACTGGCAAAGGTGGGATGGCTGCTGAGGAGACCAAGGCAAAAAAAACCCCAGAAGTTTTGACCACAGTGTTGTCAACATGCTGCTGGGAATTCAAATATCTCCTCCCTGGCCCTGCAGTGAGTAGCAATAGCATGGCCAAGCTTTGTCCCCAGAATGCGACTGATTTGCCTAAAACTGCCAGAAACGAAGACTGCCTTCAGTGGGCAAAACTAAACACAGTGGGCACAGAAGTATTAAGAAAAGAAGTGCTTATTACTGAGCTGCAAAAATACTGCAGCAACAGGAAAATGTGAACATTATGTTTAATCACCTGCCTTCCTAAGGCAAGTAAAAATGTTTTGCATACAAGTCTTACCAAGAGACATAACAATTCACAGGATTAAAAACATGACATATTTTTCAGACTAATTCTTTTCTAGGTACTCGAAGTGCATTCCTGTTTGCAGTGCAACCAGGCAATGCTGATACAAAGAGCCTGTCAGCCCAGTAAATCATATCTTTAAGTTCCAGCGAGACATTATTCGTGTTATTCAGGTTACATGTGGATTCTCTGCGACAGTGTGAAAGCTGACGGCCCTGAAGCCAGGCAAGGAAATGATAATTTCCCCATGTCTCAATGTTTAGGCAGTTCCTAAAAGTCTAACTTTAGCTTGGCATATTGATTTTTAGAAATGTGAAAATCCTTTGTGATTTGACAGTTTCCAGTGTTATTTTCACCACGAATGTCCTTGCAAAACCAGGCCTGAAAATGACACTCCTCCACCACAGCCCAACAGAGAACTTCTCATGCGATCCAGGAAGCCCAGTGCAAGCACTGGGGCACGGCAGCAGATGCAGGAGCTCTCTGCTTAGCTTGCACCTAACAAGGAAGAAAAGATTAATATTAAAGACTCCGTACTTTTTATTTTTCCTCTTCATGAGCTGTTATAAACCCCATGTTTCGCTCCATTGTGTTCCAGTTTGACTGTAGATCAAGGAGGGGGTTGGGCAAATTTTTCCCCTTAAATTTGCATGAGGGAAGGGAAATATCTACCGCCTTACACAGTTATTCTCAATCAGTGTCCTGGGGGTATAAACTATACCTGTTCTACCTAACTGAATAGTTATTTGCATTGAAGTCAGGACTGAGAGGCAAGCATCAACAACATAATTCAAATTATAATTATGTAAAATACTACCCCACTCCCAGCTATCAAAGATCATAAAAGAGAAGAAAAAAGAACTGTGGACACGCACAATAACTCCCTCTCCTCCACCTCCAGGAAAGGCAGAAAGGTGACTATGAGCTTTGTGTTTTGAAATACTTTGTTTGCCTCCTCTTCAGGGACACTTGCAGAGAAAAAAAATTACCTATGGCTTCTAAGTTGGTAACAGAGCTGGTCTGCAAACATGTCTTAGCATAAGGCCTCAGGTCACCACCCTGTATTTCTCTGTATCTCTAGCCTTGAGCAAGTTTGACTTGTTTACTAAAACTGACTAAAAAAAAAAATCACAACAACAAAAAAAATCAAACCACAACAAAACAAAATAAAAATAACCCCCCTCAAAATCTGTAGAGGACTATTCTCCAAGGGCAAAGAGGAACTGGCAATATTAGTAGAGAACTAGATTCCCCTCTGTGCTTCTGGAGAAAAAATAAATAAATAAATAAAAAATAAATATCACCTCATGATATCCTGGGAAATGGAAGTTTTCCACTCCTTGAATTAGGAAAATGGCCTCCTACTTATTACAAAGTCATGGAAACCCCACCACAAGCAGGTCCCAAAGGCAGTTTGGGCTCAAGAAAGATCTATTTGTTCTTATTTTTTTACCCCATAGGCGCCACAGCCATCACTCAATGCTGCAAATAAACTGGTGATGAGAAGTAGGCAATAGGAAGCTACAAGCTGGAAACTGAATAAATATTTACAGATGTCCCAACATACCTAGCAAAAAGCCTACAAAAGCTGAATGTAGCAAGCTAACAGGATCTGACCATAGCAAGATAGACTCTTACAAAGGATTCTGAGGATTATCAATTAGTCCAGGGGCATCTTGACCAAATGTGCACATGAAGTACACCTATAGTCAGCAATGGAGGTTGCTGTCCCTCCCAGCCCCTCCTCTCTCTCACCCAAATGTACTCCAGAACATGAGACCCGCTGCTGTCTACAAACAGTTCACAGATGGTGTGAAACCCTTCAGCTAGACTGCGAAGAAACCCAAACCCAGTACCATAATTCAATCCAGCTGCAAGCTCAGAGAAGCACCCAGCCCATCATCTGTGATCCAGCCTGTGCTCTGCTCTGTTGAGTGCCTGTGGGCACTAACGGGGTTGGCCCACCGCCCTACCACAGAAGGAGCGGTAAAATATCACCCAGAACGAGAAAGTATCTTACACAGAAGAAGAAAGAGAGCCGCCGTCACATTCTTGCATGCGGGAAATGTCTGCATCTTAAAAACCAAGCCTCGTTTGATTAGAGCTTGGCAAAAAAATAAAAAAGCGTAAAAATCAAAGAGGAGCAAAATACTCTTGCTATATAATGTAAAAATATTTACACAACGGTTCCTAACAGTTCGTCCCCACCAAGATTTCCTCCTTTCCTTTAAATCCACATGCAAACCCTTTTCCTTCTGCGACCTTCTTAGAAAAGAGGTGATGAGAAGGGACTGCTTGAACCGCCCTGGTCAAGGTCCAGCCCCCAAGGGCACTAACTCTGAAGGGAGCTCTTACCTGTATGGTGCTTCAGAAGGAAGCAACACCTCAGCAGGGCACAGGATGTCTGCCTGCTTTTAAAGCACAGAGAAGAAAGAGTAATTTTTCCAGAGTAGGACCCCAGTGGTGCAGAAAGTACTCATCTAGCCCCTACGCCACCTGGGTGTCCCTGTACCATGCTCAGCTCTTGGGGTGTCCCTTTCCCACAGCCACTGGGCCAACAGAGGGAGAGCTGCACTGCCAGAGCCCAACACCTTGGGCCAGCATCTCATTGCTCCCTCCCCACACCCGGGAAGCTTGGGAGCAGCATCTCCAGTCGCTCACTCAACTCATGGAGGTAGAACGAAGGCATGGGCAAACGGGATGCAGCAAAGGGGGACAGAGACAGAGGGAGGAATTAATTTGAATCAGTAGACCAGAGATGATGTTTTATTGGAGTTCACAGACTTAGCACATTTCAAAAGGACTACTAGAAAGTTAAATGAAGTGTGCACACCTAACTGAAGTCCAAAATGGGATACATGGTGCCCAGTTACCATAGTAACTACCCTTTCAAGTTGCAGGACAAATTAGATTTCTGATGCTCCATGCTATTGAAGTTGTAAGAACAAAATGGACGAGATTTGATATATCATTATTTCAAGGGCCTGAAAAAACAAAGTGAAGTAAATAAAATTATTCCATTTGAGATCAGAAAACCATTCCCCCCCCCCACCCCC
>VXBW01005110.1:1449431-1467054 GCA_013400375.1 Thinocorus orbignyianus | reverse complement strand
AAGAGAAAATATTGAAAAACAAGAATATAATGAGTTGTGGAAAAAAATCATCAGGGAATACATGATGGTCCCCATGAGCTAGCAATTTGACATATAACACAGCTCCATCAGATGAAAGCACATCCTTTTAAAATGTTATTTAGCATACAAGTTATAAAATATATAAAAATATGTAATGCCTAGTGCAATACCTCAGAGGCTGAGATAAGACCTTTCTCTTTAAGATTAGGTCAAATTCTTCATACAGGAAACATGATTTTATTTGAAAGAGATCCCTGTTTCAGTAATTAACAGTAGTGCTTTAATAATGGAATATTTCTGTTTTAATCTGAGCAAAAGTCTCACCACTGTGTTACAGAAATTAATTTTATTATTGGAAGTAGCATTCTCTTCCAAATCAGTGAGCTGCAGACTACTTGCTACAATGAAAATAGCTTGCCTTATAAGCATTTCTGAAAATGCCCAGCTTGGTCATTTATACTATGCCTTTTGGAAGCTCCTCATACATTTTTTCAACTGATTCATCACTTCCTCTTTTTCAATGTTCAAACCTGATGCGAAGGGATTCTATTAATTGTTCAAACACATCCTCATTTTACCAATGGATGGAGCTTCATAGCGTTCCTTTAAACAGGGCTATGATACTAAAGTGTAGCACCAGCAAAAAAGCTGTCAAAGTTTGCCTTCCTTTGGGATAAATGGCAAAAAATTACATTTAGTTATCATCATAGAGGGGGAAAAAAAAAAAAGAAAAAAAAAGAAAAAAGCTGATGTTCCTGTAAACTATGACTCATTGAGTTTTTGGGTTTGTTTTTAATTTATTTTTAAAAGAATCTTAACAGCCTTTTTTTTTTCTTCAGGAAGTTTAAGGGTTGCAAAATTTCCTCTTCCTCCCAATATTATTATCTGCCAAGAGAAGAAAGAGCCTCCAAGACATTGCCTTAGAGGTTGGCACAACTGTAAGCTTATCTTAAAAAGGCTGATAGTTAAGCAGACAGTCACTCCTCTTAGTTACAGAGAAATAAATGAGTTACAGAGAGTTAGTATGGAAGTCACAAATCCATTAGTAACATCTAGTCTGTCCTAAGCATTCCCTTCACCTTGAAAGTCACTTTTGTCCTCTCTATCAGCCATCAGCTTCAGACAAGATCATTGTATTAAGCTGCAGTCTGAACTCTATCTAGGGGAAAAGAAAAAGGTTAAATTTATAACTGTATCGTTCAAGTTCTCTTTACCAACTGAGTAGGTAATCATTTCAGAGTGTACGTTCTCTATATGTTGTAGAGATGTTAACCAGTGACACAACCGCATGACTCCAGAGGAGTGGGAAAGGAGGAAAGGGGAGGGGACAAGGAGAGGGAGGGAAGAAGAGAAGAGAGGAGAGGAAAGGAAAATTTCCAAAACAAAAAATTAAAAAAAAAATTAAAAAATCATACTTTGTCAGGTCAGTTCTACAGTTTCTGAAATGCCAGTTGTTCATTTTAGCACACCACTAGTCTTATATGGTGAAGGTACTGTCAATCAAAATATTCCTATTACAGGCAAGCTCTGAGCTTGCATTTAGGCATGCGAGTGAGGGAAGAGTTAGGGGAAAATAATCCCTGTTCAGGGAATACATTTACATACAATAGAGTGGAGGAATAATGAAGAAATTAAAATATATGGGTTTGTACATTATGTCCTTTCAAGAAGGGCAGTGGCAGACTTATGGTAAGGGCTGGTTCCAGCTCAAGTTGCCCAGGGAGTCTTTTTGTCTCTTTCTGTTCTTTTTGGCTCACAACCTTTTTAGATGAGAAAAGTGACCATGTGCCAGCAGTGTTCCAGTGTCCCAAGCACTTCAGGTCCTTTAAAGATGGAGGGTTGCAGCCTTCATTCTCCAGGTCTGTATTTTTAAGAATTATTTTGCATCCCTCCAGTGTATGCGTGGACTCTCAAGAGCCATTACAGAGGCTCAACTTTCAGCCAGAGCTTTGCATCTGCCCTCTTAAAAAATCTAATTTCTCAAATGCTCGTTGTCCCCATCACAAAATGAGTATTCCCAACTTAGGGCCCTCTTGAGAGCAAAACTGAGTCTTTTCCAGAGCATACTCTTCAGCTAAAGCACTGTATCCTTCTACTTTAGTGTAATGTGCCTTCTGTCTTAAAACACAGTATTTTCGTGAATTGTCCAGAAAATTACACAATCTGCTTCTAGCAAAGTGGCCAGTACCTCTTTGAGTCAATGCTGCTTTCACCCCTAATCCTCCAAGCTCCCATGGTGACTGCCACCTCTTCCTTTACTCTTGGCAACAACATTTGAATTTGAATGCCGGTGCCTCGTGTTTCATTCCTGTTAGATGAACCAGCATATCCATTTCCAGCACTAATAAGTTTAAATGAGTAGTGACAGTTTCCAGTCATGCAGAAACATAGGCAGACTCAGATGTCATTCTCGAAATGGTAACTGATTTGGGAGAGAGCATCACAGTCAAATTGCCAAAATAGATAACTTTTTAAATGACTCAGTAAGGTCCAGGGCAGATCAAAGGGCCTGATAGCAAAATTATTATTAGGAAAAAAGTCCCATATTTAATGTATTAGCTAACATGCTAGAATCCCCAAGAAGATAAAGGAATTTTAGTGTCAAACAAAAGTACTTGTCTTTGTAAGAAAAGACAACTTATTATTAATTCAAGATAAAATCATGGTACTGGAGGTGAGCCAGGTTATTGTTTTCACAAGACTTAGCAGACTGAACTCCAGATAACAGAAGAATCCCAGGGCTTTGCAAAAGAGGGATAAAAGCTACAAGCTCTGGTTTCCCAAGTGGCAGCACCGACATTCCCCACCCCAGACCTCTGTTTGTTACGACTATCATAGCCCCACCTGATATCATGGCTGGGGATTTAATCTCCCAGGGTCACTGGGACAGTCATTTTGGTCTTCACTGTCTGGTAGATAACAATAAAGGTCTGCAGCCAGTGCAAAAGTTATAAAACATATACAGAAATGAAGCCAGTTTCTTTTGCTCCATCCATTCAGTGGAAGCTTTGTAAAACACAGGGTTCATAAGCAAGAAAATTAGTGGTGTACTTTTCTGTCAGCCTATACAGGATTAAGTCTAGATAGAGAAAGAAATGAGTGAAACCACATTGAAGCGTCACATGGCAGGGGAGCCTGGAGGCTCTCCTAACTCTAAACATTCACATACTAAAGTTTTTACAGAATTTAAATGATCCCCCATACATTCCCACCAGCATATTCTGTTCATTCCCCAGTCAATAGCCTCCACTTCTTCATCTTCCTATCACTTACCCATGTTTGTACTCCGACCTCTAGAGCGCTAAACCTGAAATCACAACAGCTCATTCTTCAGCCTAGCAAACAACTGGAAATCATGATGTTTTCAATGGAGAAAAGCTTAGACAAGTTTACAGTAAAACTTGCTTAATTTTGTTTGAGGTACTACTCAATAGTAAAACCAAGGATGAGCTGCCATATTTTACTCATTAGCTTCACAGAAACTCTAAATAGGCAACCTTGCACACAAGATCTCAGCTTTTCATAAACAAACAGTCCAAAACCCAAGATGTTAATCCTCCTGTTTACTTCGACAGGGTGAAGGAAGTGCCCAAAATACACTATTTGCCACAAAGCACTCAAATCAATCTCTGAATTTCCATCTTGCGTCTGAAACTTACAGCTGAACAGAGTAAAATCAGAATCAACTTATATGAAACAATGTATTGCAGCACTTTCAGCCACTCTTCACTGTATAGTCTAAAGATGGTAGCATTTTAAGTTACCATCTAAGATGGTAACATTCTTTGTAGTTCATACCCCAGCGACATTCCAGTGAGATGGACTAATTCCTGAGGACTGCAGAAGAACATTAAGGAACATTTAAGAGAGACAAGGGAGACCAAATGGTAGTTTTAGATGCTCTCCCTCTCTCTCTCTTTTTCCTAAAAAAGCCCTTTCATCTCAGATAAACAGAGGGTTTTTCTTGGTTTATTTGCTTTTATGTCTGGGGCTAGACATTGCCCAGGAGAGTTTTAACAAAAACATAACGCTCGTTTAAAATAGTACACACTTCAAACAAAAGATGTGTCTCACACTAAGTTGAATACCCCCCAAAAATAACAAGAATGGTGACAAATTCTTTTAAATTGTTTCCAAATGATCTAAGTTTCTATTAATAAAACAAGCACATGAATTTTCTTGGGGTTTGTTATGGGTTTTTTTTGTTGTGGGTTGTTGATGTTTTAATTTCAGATTTTGGGCCTCAATCCTACAAGCATTTAAATAAACAGCAAGAAGCAGACATTGCTATCAGTGGAACAAGTAAGTATTTATAGATGAACAGTTTGACCCTGAATCAACCCTGTCCCTTGCAGTTGAGGGCAACTCCTTCACAAACACTGCTACCCAGCTTTATCAGTGAACATTTCCAACAGGGAAGACCATCAAACTGGTTGAGGTAGGTCTTGGGCAATTCTCAGTAAGTTTTGAAACAAAATATTTCTGTTCACTACATCCAGTGAAGGGGGAGAAGACCTTTCACTGACCCACAAATGTTTGAGCGCTACTGTGCACCAGAGCCTATGCACCATCAGATTCACAGCACATGAATTGTATCATTGCCTGGAACGTATCAACTGCTAAAGACGTATTTACACTGCCATGTGGTTTTCCTAGGGAAGAGCTGGGATCTCGACAAAAATAAAATACACAGCTGTTGTCAAATTGGAAAGAAACCGAAAATCTACTCATATAGAATATGTACACACACTGTCTTAAAGGCATAAATGAGAAAAAGCAAAAGAAGGCAAAAGCCTTGCTTTTTTTTTAATGCCAGAGCAATTACTCGGTGCATATCTAAAAGCTCAAGGGGAATTGGGTATCCAGAGTAGAGAATACGCATTTAGACCAAATATGCTAATCACATATGGTTTCCAATCAGTGACTGCAACACCATCATCCTGATGCCTATGAAAAAAAAGTTCCTGTACAACAAAATTGACCTCAAGCTCCAGATCTGCATCATTTTTAAGGTCAGTTGATCCCTGAAGGGATCACACGGTAAGACCAGAGCAGTATCTGGAAGTGTCTGTTATTTTATGTCATCATGTCATGGCAACAACACTGCCTCAGAACATTTCCTCATTACTGGAAGCAAGAGTGAGTCCCATGGAGGGAATGCATGCAGAGAACCCATAAAGAGCAAGGTCATCTGTAAAATTACTGTACCCTTTCCTTTACATTGTAAAGAAGTCACTATACTAAAGCTCTGTAAGGGAGGTTTTAAGACCAAGGAGGACTTGCATCACTTGTGACACATTCCCACACAGTCTTGTGGATTCAATTTACTTAATTGTCTGAAGTGATATCTGTAAACCTTGTTCAGTAGCAGCCCTAAGGGAGACAGGGACATGGAGCAAAATTGTTATTGCTGGCCTTATTGGGAGTACTAGCACAGCATGCATCTGAACATCCCAGTTGCTGTACACCATCTCCATGGTCTAGGAGGCAGGAAGGCGCTGAGTCTCTCAAATGTCAAGGTGAACCTAAACAGGAACCTCCTCAGCAATTCTATGGGTTTCTCCCACAGGTTAGTGTACACTTTAACTCTTCCAAACTGTTTTGCAACCAAGTGTCTCAGTGTGCTACATGAGCCAAAAAACGATTATGCAGAGAAGTATACAGTGTGTCAGAGTTCATACAATTTATACAGTCAAGCATGAAGAGAAAGAAGTACAGACTTGAGCATTATCTGCTTTTAGCATATGAGGTTTTGGGGAAAAAGTTCTATATGCAGAGGAGGAAATCTTTACTACATTTGTCATGAGCCAAAAATATATATATATAAACACAAACAGCACTAGGGTAGCACCACACAATTTAAACACAGAACCATTAAATATTCACTAATGGACTTAGTGGAAAATGCCAATGTATGCCAGAGGCAGCCAGTTTAAATTATTGTGTTTATCGTGGACAGAGAGGAAGGGAAAGAAATACTGTTTTATATTTTTCTACAGAGAGAGAAGGGCAGGAACTCTCCACCTCCGTATACTCTGGAGGTCAAACTAGATGATGTAATGATTCCTTGTGGCTTTAAACAGGTTTTATAGATTATCTGACTTAAAAATGGACACAACGTTTAAATAATAAAATTCTCTTGAAATTGAGTGCCTAGTACAACAAGCCTTCAGCCACTGGCTATGATCTGGAAGAGCTATGACCATATGAATATTTGTGAAGGGAAAATGTTGGGTAGACATTCTGAAACTGAAATAATTTTAACCCACTGATTCTGTCCACTGGAAATGCAAACAATATGTACTATCTTCTGTACCGTCCGCTTTAGCTAGGTGCAGATCTCTAGAAAACCGTGCAGGTGGAGGATGTGTCAATGGTGCACACCACACCCAGGTTTGGGCACTGGACCCAGTCTAGCCATGGCAACAAGGACCTCTGTCTTCAGCCAAGAGGCATGGAGTCCACCATGTCCCATGCAACTGTAGCCTGTTTTTGGCACTGGGAGAGTACAATTAAAATCAGCTTGGATATGCCTGTGCTGTCCTGACATATCTGCTGCAGGCTCTCCTCTGAGTAACTTAATTCAAAGCCTGTTACCATACAGGTCACGCTGTCATGGTTCAGATGAGGACCTGAATTCGTGAAGTGAACCACTATGTGCATTGCCTTTCTGCTTCCTCTTCAAGTACCAGGCCAAAAGAGGAAGTACAGGAGAGATGTGTTGTCACCTTGTCAAGGGAGTTGCTTCTTGTCAGCTACACCATTGTTTAACTTGTCACAAGCACAAGCAAAACAATACATCACAGCAAACCCTGCCAACTTGTATGAATGGCCTGGAAGTCCACTGGAAATCCCTTAATTTCGTGAGCCAGTGAGTATGCAAACAATAGGAACCAGATTACTTTGCTCATATATTTTGACAATGGCAATTTTGTTTTATTTATTATGATAATTCAAAAAGGACCATCAAATACAGCGTAGAATCTCTTATAAAAATAATTAGAGTCTAGTAACACAAGATCTCATTGAAGCACACCATTAATTCCTTGACAGTTAGGGAATGAGCCAAATACTTTGTGCAAATGAAGGATTAGCAAGGTTTCAACACACACATTTCCTTGCATTTAAAATGTGCAAGGAGCCAACCTTATTAAAACAGCATTTCATATTATACTTTAAAATGATGGCCCCTTAGGCAGATTTTCTGCACTTCAAAAGATAGCTATTATACTACTATATGTTACAGTCTAGGATAACAGCAAAAGAAATTCCTATCAAATTGCTGTACTGCTGTATGCAGGGAACATAAAATAGTTGCTCTTTCCTACAGCCCTTAAGAAAACCCAGACCTTTATTCAAAATGAGGTGTCACCAGTCTCACACAATGAAGAAAGAACAGCTTTAATCCAATGCTATGATTTGTCCTCTGCTTTGCTATTGAAAATATTTTGAGCAGCTAAAGCAACACTTTCTGAACCTACAGCATTTTGAGACACCTCCATATGGGTTTCAGGGACCTACCTCTGTATGTTTAAACTGCTTCTATTTCTGTGCAAAAGAACTTCGTGGTTGTATGCTTTATGGTTATTTTTAAAGTAGGATTTCCCTAAAATTAAAAAAAAAAAAAAAGGCTGGTGCCTTTTCTTCCTGCCATTTATGAATGTTTAAAGTTGTCTGAAAATTTGCTTACACATAATCATAAGGGACTGAATCAGCTCCCTGCTTTGCATCATTTCTGTTTTAGAAGTCCTTGCAGTGCAGCCACTATGAAATCATGCTGCCCATGATCCACACTTATGCAGTCTCCGTAATGTGTTTAACTGATTCGGGTCTTCATAATTAGAACTGATCCAGAAACTATTAGGAAACATCCCTAGCAATTTAAATAAGTGCTACACTAAATATTAAGATACAATTAGAAACAGATCACTTGCTATAGGCAGTTTGACAGCCTGACTTAGTAAACTGGGAACCCCTAAAAATAGCTAACAACAGTATTCAAATTGAGATCTCACAACAAGCAATTAAGAATGCTGAAAGAACTCACAGAAGGTGTTGCATTCTTCCAAACTTTTCCATCTTATCTCAGATGTTTACAGTAAAAAGAACAGAGAAGCTTTTTTCAAAGTGCAATTATTATCAGTCCTCTCCAACATTCCAGCAGCACAATATTCTTCTTATAATGCGACCGAGTAACCCCCGCAGATCCTCAGGAGACACTAGCAAAATAATTGTTCCCCTTCAATGTTCCTTTGTTATTACTTTATTTTTTTTCTTACCCTTATTACTTCAGGCAGAAATTACTTAGAGATATTATCATCAATTTACCAAAACAGAATTCCCCAGCATTTATTTTCTTTTAGGTTAAAGTTTTACAATTAAATTGTGCATTAGAGCTAAATCTAGTGATTTTTTTACCTGTCAAAAACTGAGTGGCCCATTAGGTCTTCAGTTTGATTTTTCCCCCTCTCTCATTTTGCTAACTATAAGAGAAATGAATCTACCTTCAAGCCTGCTGGAATCAATCTTCTTTTCTCTTTCTCACAATTTATAAGGCAGAGGCTTAAAAACTGTTCATATCCTCTTTTAACAAGCTGGTTATGTGAGATAAGCACAAGAACATTAATAAAAATAGCTCAGCATTAAGTCATGGGTGTTTTACAAAAGTAGACCTAAAAGAAAAAAATAAATCCTAAAGGCTAATTGTGATTTATACCACGTCTCTTTTCCTATACTACCAATTACCAATCATCTATAAGAGATCCTTTCTTTTACACACCAATGTCACGAATGCAACTGCTGCCAGCTCATTTCTAACCAGCTGAGACACAGACCAACCCCCAGTTTGCCCTGCGAATCGTTAATGCTGGCACACTGCAGCAGGAGAGGTTTTGTTCTTTCCCAGTTCTGGACTTTTACCTTCTTTGGGTTTTTATTTTTTGTTTTGTGTTGTTTTAAGAAGTCCTTCACGAAGATTTCATAGCTGGAACGACAGCTTCTCTCATCCCAGCTCTCCCACACATTGTACCTCAGGATGGTCTGCACTATCACTGTTACCACCACCCTCAACATCTCCAGAGTTCACAAAAACTAGCCTGTATCTCAAACAACAATAACATAACCACCAGAACTGAAACTTTCCTTACTGCAATAACAATGAAGCAGCTGGCGGTAATAATAATAATACTTAGCATATATATATATGGTGTTTTCTGTCTTCAAAAGGCTGTATAAACATTTGCTAATTAAGCCTTACAGAACTCCTGAGAGACGGATACATTTTCTGCTTTATTAATAGGAAAACTGAGGCAAAGAGAAAAAACAGCTGTCTCCAAAATCAAGATTGTTAGATGATTTTAAAAGAGGAAATAGAAATCTCTTTGGACAATAAGAAGTTTCAGAGTTAGAAAAGTACATCTTAAAATACTCAAAGAATCCAGTGGGACTTGAACTCTCATGGTCTGTGCATCCACCCCCTCCAAAGAAGTCAGCAAACACTTTCCCTGGCAAGACAAACTTCACTGCTGCGTGATGCTCTGAGCTACTTGCCACCGTGGAACACAAAATTCTTGACTACACAGGCCAGTACGACGATCTTATCTGCCAAACACCCAAGTCCCTCTGGAGAAATCAAATCATTGATAAGCTGCACAAAACAGAGAGGTGGAACACCTGCAGACAAAAACAGGACACGTGGACCATCTCCCCTGAGAAGGCAGGCTGAGAGAGTTGGGGTTCTTCACCCTAGAGAAGGCTCTGGGGTGACATTATAGCAGCCTTCCAGTATTTGAAGGAGACCTACAAGAAAGCTGGAGACAGGCTTTTTACAAGGGCATGTAGTGATAGGACGAGGGGTAATGGTTTCAAACTGGAAGAGGGGAGATTTAGGTTAGATATCGGGAAGAAGTTCTTCACTCTGTGGGTGATGAGACACTGGAACAGGTTGCCCAGAGAAATTGTGGATGCACCATCCCTGGAAGTGTTGAAGGCCAGGCTGGATGGGGCTTTGAGCAACCTGCTCTAGTGGGAGGTGTCCCTGCCTGTGGCAGGGGGGTTGGAACTCGACGATCTTTAAGGTTCCTTCCAACCTAAACCATTCTATGAAAATCGTGACTTTAATCAGTCATCATCAAGACTGGGCCTCAACAGCAACTTGCTTCTCTTCCAGGGTTGTATTCTGCTCTGCCTCTATTTAAGAAACATATGAACATTTCCTTTGCTGCATGTCAACATTTAGCTCTAATATAAAAAGTGAGAAAAACTGTAAATTCTAAGTAGAAAAGAACAAATGTCACCATGTATTGAAGGCAATTCTGAGAATATCTTACATTCACATTCAGTTAGACATTGATTGAACAGACTTTTTTTGTGTGCGGTAGACACCTCCCTCACATAGGGAAAACAAATGCCTACACACGCTTTAACGCCTCCTATTCAAGTCTTGAACTCTAGAACTGCTTGAAATAAGCTTAAAATTATTGCCTAGAACAAAATACACAGTGTTGAACTTTTAGAGAAGACATTACTTTTAAAGCCTTATCCCACAAAGATGTGAGTACCCATGTAATTTCACATATCCCACTGAGATCAATAGATCTGAAATGCATTTCAGAAGACACTGAAATAAAGACAAATAGCACAAAAGGGGGAAAAGAGTTGGTTTGTGAGCAAGAAAGAGCCTTACAGCAAGAAGTGGTGTGAAGTGGATTCGCTGAAGCTGGACACAGACCACTATGTGCAACCAAAGAGTGGTAAAACAAAAAGGGCGGGGAAAAGTTAGGGGATAAATAAAGAAAACAGGAAAAAAAACAAAAAACAAACAAACAAACAAATAAATGAAAAACCAAACCCAAAACAATAGAAAGAAAAACAACACAGGAGACTAAAGTTATAACAAGACTCAAGAGCAGGATGGACCAGAATCTGGCAGATGGCGCAGAAACATGGCTTGGGTAAGTGGAGAAGGAAGGAAAACATGAAGACCTCAGGCAGGGGCAAGGTTGAGCAGGGAGAAGAACTGAGACCAAAGCTGAAGGTAAGGCTCAAAACCGCAGCAGCCCTTTAGCACAGAAGCAGCCATAAGAAAGGGAACAGTGATGGTCATGGAGAAGCTATGATTGTTTCTGTTTTGTCACACGGGGTGATTCACCTCATTGACGCTAAGGTACAAAGTCCAGATTCCTTACTCTGTCCTGCCCTCTGTATATGAGATAGCACTACGAGGCTAATTACCAGTTAGCCTGGATTTATTAGCCGTAACCAAATTTGCAGCTAAAATAAGAAAAGACTCCACCCTCCCACCTCCTGTCCCTCTGCCGCCCTCACCCCTGGACAGTTCTTTATCCTTAAATACAGGAAGAGAAGGAAACAGAAGAGATGAAACATTACGTTAAGGTTGCGAGAGCATGGGAAGAATTGCAAAGCAATAAATAACACTAGAAGTGGAGTAGAGAATAAGTAATTCCACTTTGGGAAAAGCAAGCCTGAGACGATGTTGAAGAGCAAGAAGAAAAATGTGTATTTAAATACACAGCCTGCCACCCAGTTCTGAATGTGAAACGTAGATGTATATTTATATCTCCAACTGAAGGCAGTATAATGCACTCACTGGCTTCTTAAGACACGTTGTGCAAAGCTGAAAATCACTTTAGAGGCACATCTATAAATGGCTGACTTTACCATGCCATTTTAAAAATGGTGCGGAAGATCATCAAGCTGAATTTTATAGCAACTTGAGATCACAAACTCCTCATGATATAATTCAATTTCATTGCATAGTCCTTGCTATATCATTGTCATATGCACTCAATTACACTGAAGAACTCAACATGTAAGATGAATGTCTCACTTTTTGTAGGGAGGTCTCACATCCACATGCTCTGAGTAACAGAACTACACATTCAGAATATTTTTATGGTGTACACTGAGATTCTCACCAGCAATGAATTCTTAACGAATCCCTGCACCAACCAGATGCCTAACTACCTGGAGCACCGAGTGTTAAATCCCTTATGGATTAGAAAAAGAAAGCTTTCTCAAGGCTAATTACTCCAAGTTACATTTTACACTGGAAAGAAAGAGATCTTTGACTCAGGAAATAGAGAAGACAACACCTCAGATGCACTCTGGAAGAAAGCAAAAAGAGCAGCAACATCAGAAGAAGGAAGAGTACATGAGAACGAAGAGCAGAGTCCTTAGTCTTCAGGAAAGGAGCATTCATAGGGCTGAATTAACATTGAGCCCTCCCAATCACCTCAGAATGAAGGAAAGTGGTCATTAACCAAAGTTCACATTTCAGGTGAAAGGCAAATCGCTAGGAGCATGGAGAGAACAAATCACAGTAATGCCAAATTACACCTAGAGCTAAAACACTGATAAAATTGGGGTAATCTTGTATCTCACCAAGCACCAGCAAGTATTGAAGAGCAAACAGACTTCTCTCATCTCATTTATTTCTCATGTTTTTTAGATCAAGTTTTACGCAGCTGAGTTCAGGGGGAGAGGGCATGTTAAATACTGTTTCCCTTTCTCTTTCCTAATGGGTCTGGACCTACACTAATGAACAGCAAAAAGATACTGCTAACATCTGACTTTCATCTTCCCTTTGCACTTCAGCCAATTTCTGGAAGGCGAGGGGGAGGAGGAGGGAGCGCTGATGGGAGAAGCAGCAAGCCTCGTGCCTGCTTTTCTACTTGGTTGAATCTTTAAAAATGCTTTTACATGCAGGAGCAGATATCAAAGTAATACACACAAATTCGCATGAGTCATCCCTTTATTTTCCAGTTACAAACACTCCTGAGCTCGCAGCGATGCTCTTGCAGTAGGTTAAAGTCTGAAGCATTGAGGAGCTTCAGTAAAGTCTAGCCCCCCGGCCCCAAGAACTAGCTACAGCAACTTCATAGTTAAGTCCGCTCAATACAGCTCCTCCACATTCATAGAAGGCTTGAAAGAAGTCAGATGTTCCTTTACCTGCAGAGGTAATCCATAAAATCCAGAAAATCCATAAGCAGTAACATTTTGGATTATTAAAAGATAAATCCTCTATCTCATGTAAAAGCAACACATTCTTTAAAAGAAAAAATAATTTAAAAAAAAAAAAGTTATCTGCACAAAATCTGCTCTACCTTACTGAATAGCCATAACACATACTTCCACTCAACAGATACCATTCTTAAAATGGTGAGTTTTTTCTAAATATTCAGCTGAAATACTCCAAGGTTTCACAGTATTACAGGACAGGGTGTTCACCCTTTCACAACACAGAGTTTTATATAGGGGGTTTATTGCTTTTCTTTTTTTTTCCTTTTTAGTTTTATAAAGAACATATCATTCTCTGGGGTTGTTCAAAATGTCAACTTGAGGGAAACTTTAAGAACAAATGCAAGTAGAATCCCCTTGTCACACCACCAGTAGTGAAGAGGCCCGTTATGTGCCAGAAAACTAAACAAGAAATGGATAACTTAAGGAGAGATGTACAAATTCCACAGGAAACACTAAGCCAGCACCTTTGAAGGAAGAGATATCTCCTAACTTTGTCTATCCAGAATGTATAAAGTTGCTGAAATCTATGCAGAAAAAAGACAACGGTAATAAATGCAAAGGAAGTAATTTGCTATTTCCACTTTAGATCTCAAATCCTGTGGAGATTTGCGGTCTGAGTAACTTTAATTACTTAGAAAGTGGCATAGGGAGGCAAGGGAAGAAAAGACTAGAAGTGTTCAACTAGTAAGGCCCCGAGTTGGTTAATATTTAAAAATCTTACTAAAACTGACCTTACAGAATAAAATCAGAGGCACGTGTTAGCAATTGCGGGCTCATGGTCACAGCTCAAAATGAAAACAGGCCCTCAAAAGCTAATGCTAACAATGTTTCCATTTGTAACTGACTCATCTTTTATCCCCCCAGAGTCCATGACATGCAATTAAAATCAAAATAAAAACAAACAGAAAAATCCCTCCCCACAAAACAGATGTGTAGGTCACTCTTTCCCATATCATCATGGTCTTTCCAAGAATGCTGCAACTAACCTCTCCAGGCAACAAGCAGAATTCTGCAGGATGTCTGAGATAAGGTGTCTACAAAAGACACCTTATCTTACCTTCCTATTTCAGAGAATGAAGAGCTGAATTCTGTAAAGTTACGCAAATGCTTTTCTACACACACACCAAAGAGTGTCACTGATTTAGATGAAACTTTGAATGACTTCATACCCTAAGTTCATGTGTGGGCACAAGAGGGAGAAAGCCAGCAGTCACTCAGGACTGCAGTAACAGCTGAAGTTCCTGGCAAAAATGTAAAATTCGGATGACAGCGATCATCTAACTTGATACCTAAGATGGGAAACTGAAATTCCCAGGTATCGGAATTAAATCAAGATCTGCATGAAACTATGGGAAATTCAGTGTGTTAGATGAGTAAATTGATGGATGAATCAGATACTAATCCTGGAGTTGAGATAAAATGGCAGCAGTTACAGCCTGCCCTGAAAGCAACAATTCTAGTTTCTCATAATGCAAAGCATTTAATGTTGGGGAAAAAAGCACTGAAAACAAGGAACTAGTGTCTTCATTCTTTTTTTTTTTTTTTCCCCCAATGTGAAAATTCATTAAAACTGCACTATTACTTTAGTTACTGATGGTTTTTTTAGTGACTTACCATTTTAGCAGGTATTGTGTAAGTATGGCCCTACTACAAGGAAAAGGGGTATTTCAGGCAACATGCTGCTGTCTGTGCTGAAAAACAAATACTGAGGCATCAAAATCAGCTAAAAGCCATCTAGTTGCAAACTGCTGATTAGCCTCCTCGAGAACCCAGCTCAGGGCTAGAATGATGAAAACTCAGAATCCCTATGGACAAAAGGGACACAGATCCAGATGCTGTTAATTTAGAATGCAAGAAGAAATCCTTGTTTCAAAGGAAATGTGAGAAACAAACCTATCCACCTGAAGAAAACACTCACACAAGCAAATCACCTTTCCAGTTTTCTTTGAATGGAGATACTGGGATTGGGCCGTGCACACTGTACCATAAGTGCCACATCCCCAAGGTGTCAAATACCTTTTCTTTCTGGCCACCAGCCCCACAGCAGAGACAGAAGAATCTGGAGCGGTCACAGACCAAAGGGCTCCATTTTTCTGTCCAGTACAACTGAAAGCTGCATCTTCAGGAAAATCTCATACTTTTGGCCAGTCATCTACCATTGGAGAAGGCAGAGTGATGCAGGAATTGTAACTTGGAGCATAAGAGCAACAAGTGCTTTGACTGAAGTCAAAGTTAGCGAGCACTTCATGACTGTAGTCATCTTTGTGGACTTGAAGCCTTCTATTATCTCACTGCAGTAGCTGAAGAGAAAAGTTCTTATATATTTAATCTATTTTTACCCTCAGGGCACCAATTACTTGACTTCAGATGTTTAGATTGTAATAAGCTTTCACCCACAAGGGAAAAAATGCAGCAGTTAATGTGAGTGCCATTTACAGCTAGACTATGGACAGAAAGAAAATCAATCACGTTTCAGGAATTTAGCTGTCACCAAGTGCAAAACTTCTGTATTATTTTTCCATCTGTGCATTTCACAACAGACGTAAGTATCTTTAGATCAATCTTGCGCTCTCTATTAATCACTGTATATTACCTACCACCTAATCACTGTTGGGTGTCCTTCCTTCTGGGGTGCTACCTCCCCTCCAATTAAACCTAACGGGACGCTCTGGCTGCTTTCAAAACTGCACTCAATCAAAACCATTTATTCTGAGCTATGAGAAGGCATAACTCAATACTGCAGCCATTACGAGAATGTGACAATACAAGTCCGAAGCCACTTACATTTCCACAGCCTCCCCCAGTGAAAGCCAGCGGCTGCCTCCATGGAGCCTTGAGCACAGGATCTCGTTACCTGCAGGTACCCGTATGCTAATCATGCCACGCTCATTGTGAACTGTGAATCAAGATGAGATCTGCTGCGTCTCCCTTACACCTTGGAAACCCTGTAAGCTCTTTGCAGTTCCCACTGCTCACTGAGGGGAAACAACCGACCCATTTCAGGCCTGGCCTAGGAGAGAACCGCTTCTCAGAGGGCATGGGCTAGAGCATTTCCATGGAAGTCTATGGGAAGGAGACCAGTCACACAATGCTGATGCAGTATTTCCAGTTGCTAACAACAAAAATGGTCATTTTTACCATTCTCCCATGTAAGCGACTTTTGTAGCTGACATAGACATTGCACAATCATAAACGAGAAGAAACATGGTCAATAGGAAGGGAGGAGGACCGCATTTTTGATGATGAGGGAGAGGCACAATTAAAACAAGATCTGCACTGCAAAGATATATGAGATCCACCATTCGGTTAATATTTCAGCAGACATAACGAAGAGCAGTAATACTTTTATCTTCAGCATCTCTTTAAGTAAACAAAGCAGACTCCACCAAAGGTCATACTGTCGCGTATTCTAAACTCTGAAGGGTACAAGACCCACAAGCCACGGTGAAGCACAGTTTTTGGGTGGGAGGGTTGGTTCCCAAGCAACATCCTTAAGAACAACTTGTTCTACCCTTCTTCTATTGCCTGCTACAAGCTGGCTTGCAACTAGGGTTTGGTGGAAGCTGCAATGTCTCACTTCTCACAGACTTTTTTGCAGATCCACCACAAGAGCACCTTAGATCATGCCACAAAATGCCACAAACCTGTTTTCCACCCTGTGCCCAGGTCATCCTTCTTGCACCGGCACGATGCATAAGGGAGTGCGTGGGGTGGTGATGCGAGGGGCAGAAAGAGGAAGAACGAGAGGGAAAGTTAGCAGATAGCAGGAAAGAAGGAAGACCAGCGGAGAAGAAGGAAGACAGCAGGGCAGCGTATAGGGGCATGCAACAGGATCATCCCACCCAAAAGCTGCCCTTCGCCAGCTACCAGCAATACACTCCGGCTTCAGAAAAGCCAGCTTAACCAGCGGGGAAAAAATGCCATGACAAGGAGAGAAAGCCAAGTCACCTGGTAGAAGGTGAGGGAGGAGGAGGAGGAGGAGAAGGAAGAGGAGGAAGGCACGGACGTTGCCCTTGCCGGGCAGCGGCGGGGCTCCTCACCCGGTGCCGGTGGGAGCCCGGCGGGCAAGGTGCGAGCAGGTGTGGCGGTGGCGGTGGCTGGCCTTACCGCAAGGGGGGACACAAAATATACGGACGCCTATACATACCCACAGGGAGAACCAGGCGTATACCTAAACCCGCGGCGGTGGGGAAAGGCTGCAACCCGGGAGGGAGTTTTCCAGCGGCCCCTTCCCGAGCGGAGGCGGCGGCAGCCCCAGCCCGGGTGGAGCAGGGGTAGGCGGGGGTTAATGCCCGGCAATTCGCCATGTTACGGAGCCGGCCGGTTGCCCGGGTGGCTTTTAGGGACGNGGAGCCCCCGCGGAACCCCCCGCCCAGCGCCCCGCACCCTGCTGGAGGTGCCCTGGGCTCTCCTCCCGCTCCCCTTTTGGGGTTCACGGGGCGCCCGCGAAATGTAAAGGTGCGAACCGGCAGCTGGGGTGAAACACGGGAGTTTTTCCAAGTCGGCGTAAGCGTTCACCAAAAAAAAAAAAAAAATAAAAAAAAAAAATAAAAGGAAAAAA
>VXBW01005110.1:1419714-1447774 GCA_013400375.1 Thinocorus orbignyianus | reverse complement strand
AAAACAAAACAAGCAAACAACAACAACAAAAACCACCAAGAGAAAAAGAAAAGCCATTCAGCCAACTTTCCTTTCCTGGCTCTGAGTGGGCCAAGTCCCTTTTCACAGTGCATCTTCTTTTAATGTTTCTGTCTCTGCTACTTTTTCTAGTCCAGAGAGTCCTCCATGGAACAAGATAGCACAAAAGAAAACTTTTGATATAACGGTGGTGAGGGGGACACAACAGGGATGATGGGGCACACGACACTGTCAGCCCACTTTTATGCACCTACAAACAATTAAATGAACCTGGGACGTGGCAACCCCAGGCATAAATACAGGTTGGTCAGAGAATGGCTGGAGAGCAGCCCTGAGGAGAAGGACTTGGGAGTGCTCATGGATGAGAAGCTCAACATGAGCCAGCAGTGCGCGCTGGCAGCCCAGAAAGCCAAACGTATCCTGGGTCGCATCAAAAGACGTGTGAGCAGCAGGTCATGGGAGGTGATTCTCCCCCTTTACTCTGCGCTTGTGAGACCCCACCTGGAGTACTGTGTCCTGCTCTGGAGTCTTCAACATAGAAAGGACATCGAACTGTTGGAACAGGTCCAGCGCAGGGCCACCAAGATGATTAGAGGGATGGAGCACCTCTCCTGTGAGGATAGGCTGAGAGAGCTGAGACTGTTCAGCCTGAAGAAGAGAAGGCTCCAGGGAGACCTTCTAGCAGCCTTCCAGTATCTGAAGGGAGCTACAGGAGAGCTGGGGAGGGACTCTTTGTCAGGAAGTCTAGTGACAGGATGAGGGGTAATGGTTTTAAATTGGAAGAGGGGAGATTTAGATTAGATATTAGGAAGAAGTTCTTTACTGTGAGGGTGGTGAGGTGCTGGAACAGGTTGCCCAGAGAAGCTGTGGATGCCCCATCCCTGGAAGTGTTCAAGGCCAGGCCGGATGGGGCTTTGAGCAACCTGGTCTGGTGGCAGGTGTCCTTGCCCATGGCAGGGGGGTTGGAACTTGATGATCTTTAAGGTCTCTTCCAACTCTAACCATTCTATGATTCTATGAAATAAATGTGCAGATATCATAGACTTACCTTGTTAACAGGAAGTTTATTTACAACAAACCTTCAAGTCTTAAGGAATTAGATTATGGAGGGGTCACCTAGGTCATTCGAGTGAATGAATGCTTACAGGAATGCTGACACCTAAAGTGACATTTCCAAGCTCTTCATGGCATACACACTCTCCCTAGGTAAATAATAATAGTGAATTTATACATAAAAGTTCTTTCCCCCTGAGAGGCGGAAAGGAACACAAAAGATGCTGTTAAAGAAAAGGTTGAGGGCTGCTTCAGTCCTTGGCAGGCATAAATGGTCCTCTCTTCCCCCTTCTTTCCTGGATAGCTGCCCAAGACCACCCCCTGCTCCAATTCCCTTTCCCAAAAGACAGAGGACAAATGCAGAAGACTACTCTGGGTTGATATTTTTGTTTGTTTTCATTTGGGAAAAAAGTATTTACAAGGAACAGACATAATAAAGGGGAACATGGAAAGAGAGTGGGATGTGAGGACAAGAAAAGGGAAACCAGAAGAACAAATGGGAGAGAGAAAGATTTGGGGGAGAATAAATCCTGTTTCTATGCTTTATCAACTTTTTGTCAGGATATGTACAGTAGATACGGACATATAAATATTATTTTATGTGATTATGAAGTTAATATCGCTGCAGACAGGGAAGAATATTGTAACACAGGGGATGAAGAAGAAATTTCACCAGTGTTTTTCTGTTTGGGGAAAAGACAACATACGCCAAAGGGTTTCCTTCAGTTGTAGAATAGCCTTAAGATACTTTCCATGCTGGGAACCTGCAGAATGACTTACACACAACAAACGACTTTTACACAACCGTCTGGCAGACCCCGGGGAGTCTTTTAGCTGACCCCCTCCCTCCCTCCCTCCCTCTCTCCCTCTTTCCCCCTTCCTGCGTGGAATTTGGCCAAACGCCCACGGCCCCAGCCAGTCGCAATCTCCTTTGCAGGTGTAGCCGCGACGGAAGGCACAGCGCGGGGGAAGAAACCTGCAGGTTCATGGGGAGCTCCATTGTTCAGCCTGGGTTGAAAATAGATGGGCAAGCATTCAATTTGTACAGTATTGGCTGCAGCGAGCCTGGGGATTTACGAGATTAACTGCTTGATGCTGGAATTTCCACTCTGGCTGAAAACAGACACTGCCGTATCCATAGAGTTTTGGGGAGAAAAGTATACAAAGCAAGCCTGATTTTTCTCTTGATTTTAAGGCACGTGCAGCGACAGTGAGAAACAGCAGAATGGCGCCCGATTTAGGGCCATAAAAATGTGAGGTTAATCCAGAGGAAACCATGGCAAATGAGAGAAATGAAAGAGACTGGCTATCAGTCCAGGCACCTCCATTCTTCATGCTACTGAAAGCACGTGAAAAAGAAAAAAATAAATCCTGAATGGGGAAACTATTTATTTGCTAGGTAAAATTATAGAAAACTTTTTGCGTAAAGGCTAAACATGATCCTATCTAGACAACAATCTGAAGAATAAGCTTAGAGATTCCACTAGTCCCAATATCGTTTGTAGTCTGATTGGGAGTTTCTTTGGGATGCGCCTGTTTTTAAAATATTCTGATTAAATGTGTCATCCTCTGCGCCATAAAAGGTGGTTGGGGTTTTTTTTCAGACCATTTCCATTAGAAACTAAGTGAATGTAGTTGTTCTAAACTCAGACATAATATTTCAGTAGTAAGTCGATGAATAACATAACAGCCTCAAAACTAGAAAGTTAGATTTGACCTAAACACATTAGGGAGATTCTATTAACTTTTAAATGAGTTCAGAACCTAGCATCTGCTATCAAAAAATTAGTTTTGAGGAAACAAATTAGTTTTGGGGAAACCCTCTAACGTGCTTGGTGTTGGAAAATGAAATATAAAATAAAATAATTTGAAAACTTCCTCTCTCCCTATAGCCTTTGGAATGTTAAGAATTAATAATTTCCCTTATTGGAGAACTTGTGCATAGCTGATCAATAAAAAAATTATACAAGAGATAACACAGAATTACAAAACCTACTTGCATTTTCTTTAATAACCTTGCTAGGGAAGATTGGTTCAGGTAAACAAAGTAAAGTAGGCCAGAGAGCTACCCACGACCTGAACCCAGTGTGTCTGTAATCTCCTCACAGAAACCAAACTCCAGGCTTGGGTCTGAACCAGAGGGAAAAAGCCTGAACTGTTCCTGGCTGACTTATACCTTTTATCCCAGGTACGGAGCCAAGGCAGCACAGAGGATTCCCAGAAGCCTCATTTCTGCCCAAGAACTGATTCTTCTGAAGAGCTTGAGGATATGACAGAGAATATATCAGGCAAGAACAAGGTGTCTGTCAGAGTGCAGTCACAGCACTGAGCTCCACGGAGAGTCCCAGTGACTGTGATAGATAAGAGTGCCTCAAAGAACCGCCGTGAATTGCTTTGCCCAAGTTATATGAGGGACTGCTCTGTGCTGCAGATAAGTCTGGCGCCTTAAAAATAAAAGAGAAAAGGCTCAATCATTTGCTTGTGGTCCCTGTGGCACCTGCAACCCCAAGTTGGAGAATGTAGAGTTACACCTCCTGGATGTTCTTTTCTGTTCTGTTTTGCTTAATCTGGAGCTTGCATCACTAACTGTACACCTTCCTCTTTGTCCCTTAGTCTAGATGCCAGGGGTTATCAAATTTTTATTCCTTGTTCCAAATTACTGTTAATTCCATGAGGGAAATTACTTGAATGAGCTGACTAGGATAAATAAACCAGCTGTTTATCCTGAACCCAAAACTCTTCAGGCTGAAGCTGCCTCCATCGATGACTTACAAATTTGCCATCTAGTCATTCCAGTTACTAATGCATCAATTACAAGCCATGTAAATTTATGGCTAGGGTTAAAGTTGAATGCATGATGATAAAAAGCCTTCCAGTAAGACAATTGTGACATCATAAATTATCTGGCAGGCCTTTCTGTATAGTCCTCTGTGGATCACAATCAGCTCGTGTGGTAACAGAGAGAATCTATCTCCCATTGGAGCCACGGGGAGTGTTGCCATTTACTTTGGAAGGAATAGAATTGGATCCAAACCCTTGATTTGCACATTACTCAATCTCTGCACTAAGAGCTGGTTGGCTGACACTGGGATTTGGAAGTCAAGGACCCTGTCCTAGAAGAAACCTGAGGCATAAAAAAAGCCATATGGGAACCACTGATATCATGTAGGCAAAGTTCAGCATGTTTGTGATGATTGCTAGATTTTGATCTGTCCCCTCTCAAGAGCTACGCTGTGTTTGGTGGATGAGACTGTAATTGAATTTAAGCAAATAAATTGCTGCTTACAGAGCAAACTCCAACATCGTTATGCATTTTGATGCCTCCATATTCCTATCTTACAGAGACAAAAATGAAATAAGACACAGACAATCAATCTTTTTATATCTACACTCTGCTCTTTATAGGGAAGCATGACAGATGTTTTTTATTACAATTGCATGTTTATTGGGAGAGAGGTAGAGCATTAAACCTCAGATATTTAATTTTCCTTATATCTCATATTCACAAGAAAAGAAAGAGTGCAGGCAGAAAGAAAATCTATAACGGGAAAAAAATTTTCATCTGTTTTGCCAAAATTTATAGAAGTTTTGCCAGAATTTATAGAAGGGTTTTCTTTTTCCTTCTAGAGTTTTGAACTACACTTCTTTGGTGGTGGAGGGGGAAGGATCTTAACCTTATGGCTTCAGAATTCTTGAGTCAAGCATCTAAAATCAAGACATTTCTTTAATAATCATGAGGTGTTGATAAAAAAGATGCTGACATTTTTATTTGGGTTTGGGATCTGTAGATTTTCATATTCCACACATATCAGAGGGAGAGGCTTTCTTTTTCTAGGGCAAGGGTTTAGTACATTCACAAAAATACATCTAATTAAGCTTTTAAGAAATTTATCAAATACCATTACCACAATACTAAAATCACTAGATTGGCTGGAGTTATGTTGTAAGCTTTATTTTTATTGTTAATTGTGCTGAATTTTAATTTTTAAAATAGTAGTACTGGTTCCTGTTTTAAAGGACAGAAGGGCCCAGCTCAGCTGTCTAACCTGTTCAGAGATGTGTAGGTCATCTGAAAGTCTGCCCCCTCCCCTGTGGGGAAAAAAAAATCCAAAAAACATCCCCATCATTTCAGCACACACTTGCTTAGTTCTGATTGCATAATTATTTCATTAGCCAAGGGAAGTAATTAATAATGTTGATGACAATTTTTGGTTACATAGCTCTTGCCACAGACTTCAAAATCATCTACAAGCATTAATGACTCTGGAGAGACAAGCTTCATTGTACAGAAGGAGCAGCCAAGGCTCAGCTAATACTGAAAAACTTCACAGTTACAGCTTTAAACATGGCTAAGTTGTTTGTATTAAAGCCTAAAATCATCGAATTTAAAAGACGTTAACATCTGTTCCTGGCAGATCAGAAACAAGGATAACAATAAATGCATATGAAACAACTCTGTGTGTGTGTGTACATGCACAGTTTTAAATACATTTTAGGTGCACCTCATGAGTTTTGGGTGGAAGAACATGTCTCATTAGTTCTGGTCACACTGCACTGAAGAGGGTCAGTAACACTGGGAAGTTGCATCCAGTGCCCATGGAAGTAGGGCTGTGGTGGAACCCAAGAACCTAAGCTCCCCGTGTGATACTCTCATTACAGCACCTCAGCACCTTGTACAAAAATGGGGCAATGTCTATGAATTTTATTTCACACAGTCACAGTTGCAGTTCTTGGAGTCAGGACTGAAAAGATTATGGCATGATTGAAAAGTTGTGTATGTAGTCACAAATGCAATTAGACTCAACAAACTTTTTCTTTCCTAAGGAAGGTCTCTTTGAGATCGTTTCATTTCCATACAGTTTTCAGATCAACATTCGTAATGTCCAAGTTCATAATTGCTGAAGTCTGTGGGAGATATGGCAGATCTACAGCTGCATTACTTGAAGCTATGATTTTGCCTTAAGGCACCGCAAAGCCCAGCATTTAAAGCACATATGCTACCAAATCAAAGAGGACTTTCTGTGAGTTTGTAACAAGTCAAATCGGCTAATAATAATTGAAATGAAGACTAAATCCTACTTTTATTATGATCATGGATCAGCCAGTGGTGGATTTCATACTAAGGTAGTCACAACTGTTTCCTGCTGCAAGGAGAAGCCATCTACCATAGGAGACCTTATGCAGTCCTCCTGGAGTACACAGAAATATGGTCAAAGGCCTTCTGATGCAGTCTGACACTGAGTAAACCGTCCAGCAGCTACTGTCAGATATTGAACAAAAATCTGCCTAGAAAAAGCAACTAAACCCACAAAGCTCATCAGGTAGACTATAATGGCTTCTTGACAGTTTACTAGCACACTACACTGTAGCATAAGGTAGTGAGAACACAAATACAACCAAATAAAAATATGCTTTAAAAGGCAGAGTTCAATCACCTGGGTTGTATTTTGCCCAAATTCCATGCACGTTACAGAAATTACTACAGAGAAGAAGGTGAGATACTGAGAGAACAGAATACAAACGTTGTGCCAGTCAACACACACTTCTAAAGCAATTTTGGAATCTATATTAAGGGTGCCTAGGTTAATTTTCTATTTTCATTTTCTTACACATTTATCCCATGGCCCGTTCCTGATTTCACCATGTTTGTTTAGGATCTTGTCTCAAAGACCTGTGAATCTGTTGTGAGATGTTTCTTCTACAAAGACACGCTTTGAGAGTTGGGATTGTTCACTCCACAGAACAGAAGGCCCTGGGGAGACCTAATAGCAGCCTTCCAGTATTTGAAGGAGACCTACAAGAAAGCTGGAGACAGACTTTTTACAAGGGCATGTAGTAATAGGACAAGGGGTAATGGTTTCAAACTGAAAGAGGGGAGATTTAGACTAGATACTACAAATAAATCCTTTACTGTGAGGGTGGCAAGACACTAGAACAGGTTGTCCCAAGAAGTTGTAGATGACCCTTCCCTGGAAGTGTTCAAGACCAGGCTAGATGGGCTTTGAGCAACCTGGTCTAGTGGGAGGTGTCCCTGCCCATGGCAGGGGGCTGGAATTCAATGATCTTTAAGGTCCCTTCCAACACAAATATTTCTATGATTCTTCTCAGACAGCTTTAAGTAAATTGAAGGAGCTGAGGACAGTAACTCCACACTATAACTTAATAAAATCCCCCACATTACACTCTCTATCTATCTACAAAGGGGGTAGCATCTTGCACTGTTTACAGCATATTGCTATTCTTGTGTGCCATTCTCCTTCCTGCACCATGTGAAAAGTTTTTAATTTTAAATTAATTCTTTTAATTGCTATTTTGCACCACCAGCTTGTTAATATCTCTCAGGGTTATCCACCTTGAAAGTTGACTGAAGACCTGTATATTCAGAAAGAAATATTTTTCCCTTTTACTAAATAAATAAGCAAAGGTTTTCAGACAGTGCTGAAGGATGCTCTTCCAGAGATCTGAAAGACCTTTTGTACTCCAAAATAATCTTGCCTGGTAAAGAGGGAATGAGAGATTTCAGAGGACATCCAGTGTATGCATATTTTTCTAGGGAGACACAGGGCAAAGATGTCATTTTTAACCCAAGGGCTTATGAAATTTCATAGTGTTTTGGCAACCTCTCTCTTATCGATGCAGCAATGGGGAGGTAGCATCACCAGCTGTGACACACATCTCAGGAATTATTTAATAGCAATGGCTGAGGCATGGAAAAAGTACTCAGGAAAACTCTTGGGTAGAGGTCACTGCCCCTCACCAGACCTGGATGATGGAGAGGGTCTTTGAGAGCACCATCCCCATAACAGTCATCCTCCCATCATCTTGTTCAACTCTTTTCAGCAGTAACTGGAGAAGTGACACCAGGATCACACTACCTGCTCCACCCCTCCATTTCTTGGGCATCAGGTTGCCTTCAGGCAAGGGATGTTTTGCTTTCACTGAGTGTTTGCCAAAACTCAGTTCTTCCTCCCCCAGAAGCGTCCCTCCTTCATCCCTTTGCTCTGGACTGAGCCTCCTAGCCTGGCAAGCATGGTGCTGCCATGGCTGGGGACAGTCCGAAAGCTTTGTACTAACCCAGCAACACCTCAGGACATGTCAGACACTGCCTGGGCTTGTTTTTGCCTGCCTGGAACAGTGCTTTAGCTTGTTTAGCTGAAACAGCAATCTTCTGTTGTCCAGGTAGCCTAATTTGCTTAACTTCCACATAGCTCTAGAGCTGAGCAGTTGAGCAAAATCACGTGGCAGAATCATATTTTATAACCTTTTATTTTATTTTCTTGTATAATGATGTAGGAGGACAGCAGAAGCCTTCAAAGTGGGGACAGAGGATGCAGCCCAGAGAAGTACAGGCACATACCAGAGACTTCAGGGTGAGAAATCATTCACCTGCAGTGCACAAAATGGTGACAGGCACAGTCCCAGGGTAGTCAGGCAGGGCCATGGGGATGGATATGGGTCAGGATGTGGGCCTATGTGTGGGCCTGTCTCCAGGGACCCATGACCAAGCAGGGTTGTGGGGAGCTGGAGACCAGCCCTGCTGTGGAGTCTCTGGGGCAGAGACCGACAGCCCTGAGTGGCTTGAAATGGGGTCCTGGGCCATGGGCTGGGCAGGGACAACTGGGGCTGGTGGTGCTCCCAGGGGCTTAATACATGAGGCACCAATGTCTCACTGCAAACCTGCTACTTGCTTTGTTCATAAAGAAGACTCCTGCCATCA
Source organism: Thinocorus orbignyianus (assembly GCA_013400375.1). Taxonomy (NCBI): domain Eukaryota; kingdom Metazoa; phylum Chordata; class Aves; order Ciconiiformes; family Thinocoridae; genus Thinocorus; species Thinocorus orbignyianus. The sequence continues at coordinate 1,438,986 of VXBW01005110.1, read as the reverse complement.
TCCCCAGGACTCAGAGGGGTAAGTGGAAAGGAACATAACACTGGAGAATAAGGGGTAAATTCGTGAGGCTGGTTTTCTTGTATAAGATTTTCTGACCGTGTTCTTAACAGGACATGTTCTTAATTTATATTAATTAGGTCATTTGGAGACTGTGAATATTTGTGCATTTTAACTGCACTACTACTAATTAGCAGTGTGTTCTATATTAGTTAACCTGTTAACATTTTATTTAGGCTAAATATTTATTGGCTTGTGTGTTCCCCCTTCGCCAACAACGAACTTATGCACATAAGACCCTCTCCATCAGTCCTCCCTTCTTTCTCCATTCTTCTTCTTTTTATGTGACACCTTATCACTTTTTCTATGCCTTTATAATTAAGTGCACTCATTGGCACCTACTGACACAGTGATGCCTGAGTCAAAAGCATTTTTGTCCTTCCTAGCAGCAGGAAGATGTTGGGTGTTTGATCCCTCTGGTGCCAGAGGTCCAAATAACAGAGGTGTGGTCTTCAAGACAACAGACCCCGGTTTCATCTGGGACAGAGTTAATTTTCTTTCTAGTGGCTGTTGTGTTTCAGATTTGGTATGTAAAGGAATGTCAATAATATATATTGTTTTAGTTGTTGCCAGGCAATGTTTATAGTTTTCAAGGACTATTTTTTAGCTTCACCTAGAAGCTGAGAAGAAGCCTAGAGATAAGGGCCAATGGAATATTCCAAACCACAGACTTTCATGCTCAATACATAAATGGGGTTAGCAAGGGGGTGTATATGTGTAATTGCTGCTCAGGACTGTACCAATTCACCAGGTGGTGAGAGTGACTTGTGTCGTTATTATTATTATTATTTTCCTTTTCTGATACTCTTGTATTAAACTGTCTTTATCTCAACCCACAAGTTGTGGTTTTGTTTTTTTTCTTCCCTCTCCTTTTCTCCCTCTTCTCCCTGCCCTTTTTTGTGGGAAAAGGTGGGGTCAGCAAGCAGCTACATGGTCCTAGCTGGAGTTAAACCATGACACCCTTAATATGCCTGTTACTGTCACACCATGAACATGGGATTTGCAGAGCTGACTCCCCCTCCACCCCACTATGAAGCCAGGGAGCACCTGGCTCTCCCTCTCTGACCCTACACAAGAGGGTAACGAGGGNACACAGTACTTGAGGTGAGGTCTCACCAGTGCCAAGTACAGAGGCACCATCACTTCCCTTGAGGTGCAAGGTTGGGGAAAAGTCATGGTGCCAGGCTGCAGGTCAGCACATCAGTGGAAAGGCTGCCATGCAGCAGTTTAGTCTCATGATCTATCCCTGCCTCTGCACCTGACCACCACCAAAACCTGGAGAAACCTGAGCTACCTTCCCTTTCTGACCCTTCACAGGGGTGCTTTTCAATGAACTGAAGGAAGAAATTGAGCTTACACACAATGATAATTACCCTATTTGTTTACAGAAATGTTTCCCCACATCTTTTGTGGTTTTGTCTTTTAAAAGGGTGAGATTTCAAGGCTGGGACTTGTCCTCGCATAGATATACATATATAAGTATACAGTGCCTAGCACAGCCAGGGCTTCATGCTGAGAAGAGACTCTGTATCCTAAAGAATCAGGCAAAATAATAACAAAAATAACATCAGTCCTTCCCCTTTACATGATCCTGTGTTAAAAGAATAAGCAAGCACTTGGCCAAGAGAAGAATTTCTTCTTCCTCTGGAGTGGTGTCAGCCAGCAGAATTCACCGCTCCAAGGGGCAGAGACACCCAGACTGCTGTTGAATTTCAAAAAGGAGGGTTGAATGGTCTCGATCAGGCGATGCTTGTGGCTGGTGCAGCTGTATGGAGACAAAAGGAAATACTGAGAAGGACTGAAACTTTTATAATGTGACACGGATGGCTTAACCCCTGCACTGAACAAACTAAGGACTGGGATCACACTCGTGATACAGATATTTCTGGACTATAAGAAAAATAGGAAGAGAAAGAATTGAGTTAATCCCAAATTTAAATAAACAAACAGTCAGTTACTGGAAATAACTGAATAGATAATCTGGGAGACTCCCTGGAGAGACTGTTAGAACTTTCAGATTCATGACCATAAGACAGCGATATATGCCAGAAACATGCACAATAGGGCATTGCTAACCTACCTGCTCTAACAAAAACTTATTTCAAGGGTTTGTAACCCACAAAGTATTTCTGGATTTGCGGGATCTGCAAAAAATATTGCAGGTTTACAACTATTTTTTCTTTGCATTTAAAACTCAGGGGGTATATTTTTCTTAATGGAAATGGGGAAAGTGAACCTTTGATGTCTGAAACATCCCTCCTTCCCAGTCTGAAAACAAAAACAAAGGCAACACAAATGAGATAGTTAGTGGGATTTCCACCCTAAGACCCCAAATCTCTTTTGAAAATGAAAATGCTTAAGTGCTTTTATTTCTTCAAACTTCTGGTCCTTTTCTCTTTGCCTTTATTGCAAAGTGAAACTTATTCCTAATTTGTTTTGATTTGTACAGTTGTACAAATTCTTTTGCTCCCTTCTTTTTAAGCATATTCATGCATTCTACAAGCTGCAGGAAATGGCAATTATTTTGTTGTAGCTATATAAGCACCATAGCAAAAAGGGAATAAGGGTGAGAATAAACATATCTCAGATTTCTTTTCTTTTAAAATCAATATAGACTTTTATAGTCCTAAAAGAAATTGCAGCCCTGTCAGAGAGGTGTGTTGGGCAGTCGGGTATTGGTTTTGCACATGTGCCCTCAGGAGAGGCTGCTCTCTCTCAGTGAGGCACTACGGCCAGATTTGCATTTCTCTCTTGTGTTCTCTGCCTTCAAATTCTACCCTGTCTGCTGGAGAAAGTGAATATTTATGTGGAGGACAGTGAGACGCAGTGAAGATCTATTCAGGTGTAATTACAAAACACCCTGAGATCCAAAGATAAGGATTGCTATTAAACTGAATCCAAAGTTCACTGAAGCCAAAAAGTACATTTTCAATTTATGGGACAATGGAGCAGTCCTATACATACTGCAAAATTACTACTGAACTTTACAGAGTAAATGACTGTTGCAACAGATAAATCAGGATGCACACAGTGCTATGAAACCAGGATTAATTGTCCTTTCATCTGCCTTTGCTCAGTATGATTCCAAAGAGATATTCTTGTTATCCTCATCTAAGTTATAGGCTGTTAAATTATCAGCACCAAGACTACAACAACTGAAAACAAATCAGGAACAATGGCTCAAGCTTCCCCGCCTGTGAGAACAGGGCAAATGGCAAAGACTGTTTTTCAGTGCTGAGTTGAACATAACATATATAACATCTGACAGCAGCCCCAATCAAATCACTACAGCATGGAGAGACAATACTCCCCCAGTGTCAGGCTCTGTGTGCTGAGAGCAATTTTCAATTAACTTTCCTCATTTATGAGGTAGATGCTAGAGCAGTTTTGAAGGAATCCAAAAGCTTAGTGGTAAATGAAAAATCCTCTTGTGTGCTTCATTCAATGTGCTTCTCCCAGGAAGAGCAGGGAGAGACAGTTTGACAGCTTATTTCTTCAGTGGAGAGACAGACAGGCATGTTGTATTACCCAGCCGCGTCAGCACTCTCCATTCACTGACAATTGAACACACACAGTAGGTAAGGTTGTCCTAACGGGGACACAAGAGTTTTCATGCCACCCTCCCTGCAGTTTCTTTTAGGAGCTACAGGCCAAGAAAGCTGAAGGTTTTAAATAAAACATTGTGTTTATGAGTGAATCTTCTCAGTATGGGGTTAACACTGGACTCTGATGTGACCAGCATGAGCATATTCTCCTGGACGTGGGTTGAATGAATTTTCCCATTTCAAGCAGACATAAGCTTCTCCAGTTCAGACTGTAGGTTTATTTCTCCATTCTGCAGTCTGCCCAGTGCAGTAAATCTAGCTGATGGCAACTCATGGCTGAATCTGAGATATGGTGGACCTAGCTCCACGGAGACCTTCTAGCAGCCTTCTAGTATCTGAAGGGAGCCTACGGGAGAGATGGAGAGGGACTCTTTGTCAAGAAGTATAGTGAGAGGACAAGGGGTAACAGTTTTGAATTGGAAGAGGGGAGATTTAGATTAGATATTAGGGAAAAATTCTTTACTGTGTGGGTGGTGAGGTGCTGGAACATGTTGCCCGAAGAAACTGTGGAAGCCCTATCCCTGGAAGTGTTTAAGACCAGGCTGGATGGGGCTTTGAGCAACCTGGTCTGGTGAGAGGTGTCCCTGCCCATGGCAGAGGGTTTGGAACTCAATGATCTTTAAGGTCCCTTCCAACTCTAACCATTCTATGATTCTATGATCTTTGTTTACTCTCCTACAGCACTGTAGTATCATTTCATTTACTTATATGGAAATTTTATTTATTTATTTACATTTACTTGAAAGCCCTGTAAAACTGCAAGAGCTGAAGCAAAAAAGACTTTAATATAAAGGAGAAGCAGAAAATTACAGACTCAGATAATAGTTCAGTTTGGAAGGGACTTCTAGAGGTCATCTAATATAATCTCCTGCACAAAACAAGGCTAACTTCTAAGTTAGCTCAGGTTGCTCACAGAGTCCTACAGCTGAATGTTGAGTATCTCCAAAAAAAAAGGAAATTTCACAACTTATCTGTCATTTTATTTTTTTCTCCTTCATCTACTTGGAATTTCTTGTCTTTCAGCTTGTGCCCATTACTTCTCATCCTTCCCTTCTGAGCCACATCTGACATGTATCATGACCCAACATATCACCTTAGTGATCTTTCACTGCACTCACCTCAGTTTGTCCATATTGCTCTTGTATTCTGGGGCCCAAAACCAGACACACTGCTCTAGACATGGCTTCACAAGCACTACTGGAGAAGCAGAATCACTTCTCATGATCTGCAGCTACATTCTCGTTACTGCTGCCTACCATGTGCTCAGCTTCCAGTTCCCTGGGGCACACAGCTGATGCATGCTCAAACCTGGCTGTCTACCAGGACCTCCCCAAGTCCTTTATGGTAAAGCTGCTCCCTCACCCCATCAGTCCCCAGCTTTGTCCTCAGCTCTGTAGCCCTAGAGCTATTTCATGTTTGGTCATATTTTTTCAAGCATTTGTACATCAAATTCAGCTGCTGTTTTGCATTTTGCATTTGATTTTGAGCAGCCTGGAGTGGGGTCAGTATGTGTCCATTGCTTTATGCATGCTACTGCAGAAGCCTGGTTTGAGTGCTTTCAAGTATTTCTGTTCTACAAAATAACAGTAATAATATGGTAATGTCTGCAAAATCTGGGAGTAAAAATAAAAATAACAAGAAAAAGACAATACATGATACATTCTTGTTAATAATACATTATGGTCATTGTTCACACAGTCTATTATTATTATAGTAACCCTGTAATGCTAATAAAAAACGCAGCAGCATAAGACAGCAGCTCAGTAAAATCTTTGGAAGCTAAAAGTATTCATACCAATATAAGCTGTTTTGGAATTGGGTTTCACTGACTATTGCACATATTTAACTGTAACCCTTCCAGCTCTTCTATCTCCTTTACTTAAAATACGCAAACAAGACATCTCTTTGCTTTTTCAAATCACCAGATTTCTGAACACTGCTGGCTATGAAGCCTGCCTTACCTACATCCCCATTCAATGCAAAAGTTTACGTTGACAAGTTTGGGTAATTGTAATGCAGGACTGTTGTGGGGTGGGATGGTAGTAGTACTCTCTTTTTATGCAACGCGAAGGAATCACAGAACCATAGAATGGTTAGAGCTGGAAGGGACCTTAAAGATCATCGAGTTCCAACTCCCCTGCCATGGGCAGGGACACCTTCCACCAGACCAGGCTGCCTAAAGGCCCCTCCAGCCTGGCCTTGAACATTTCCAGCGATGGGACATCCACAGCTTCTCTGGGCAATCTGTTCCAGTGCCTCACCACCCTCACAGGAAAGAATTTCTTCCTAATATCTAACTTAAATCTAACCTGTTCCAGTTTAAAACTGTTACGCTTTGTCCTGTCCCTACCCTTCCTGATAAAGAGCCCCTCTCCAGCTCTACTATAGGCCCCCTTTAGGTACTGGAAGGCTGATACAAGGTCTCTGGGGAGCCCAACGCAGGAATAGAGTATTGTTCAAAGCATGTTTATCCTAGTGAAAATAGATTCATTTTTTACTGAGTAACAGCTATAACAGAATTAAGGCCTGCAGTAGCAGGCCAGCTTTTCACCAGAAAGGCTTTCCTCTTATCAACATCTTTTCATGAAGTTTTATTTTCATATTAGGAAGATTTCATTGCTGTTATTAAACAAGACTTTATGGCATAAGAGTTGGAGTAAAGTGAGACAGAACTCAATTAACTGATGGCAAGACTAAAGATTTTGACTGCAGATCTCACGATATGTTGGAAATAAATAGCTCAGTCCCCCATCATCATTTGTCAGCAAGCGATTTGCTACATTGTTCATCCTCATTGATATATTTCACTGAGTTTACAATGTTATATTGACCTTATCCTTGTTCTAGTCATCAATTTCTGTCCTTAAGATATTTAAGGATATTAAATCTTTAGAGTTATTGCAGTGGATCTTTCTCTTCAGAGAATTTATTATTTTATACTAAAGGAATGTGATTCTTTAATGACCTGCATTTTAAATTATTTCTCACTTGCAGGCAGTTTTGACCATATAGTAATAAAAATGAGGTACAAGTCTCCTCCTGGGTCCCCGGAGGAGAGCAATAAACTCTAACAGCTAACTGCTTACAGTATTACTGTTAGCATTAACTTAAATTGTGGCAATACGCCAATGAAATTGCTCTTGATTGCTCTTAAGTTGCCTAAATTTTATTGTGCTTTATTTCACCTAGTTGGGGCTCATTCTTGGGTTTGAGTCTGTTTTGTTTTGTTTGGAGCCCCATATTGATACTTGGAAAGAGAAAAAGTTGGCTGTTGCATGTGTTTTTACAGGTCACAACAGGGGGTGATTTAGAATTGCCTTTTCTACCATTGAGTCATCTTTTGGATTCATATGAAGATCCACAGATACCACCTTCTTTCTACCAACAGCCAACAATTCCTGTGTCCAAACGTTGTTCTTGCATCCTGTGGATTCCAGGCCCGTGTTGTCACAGCTGCACTTACTACAATAGGAAGCTTGTCGTGAAGTTAGAGATGTCAAATAAAAAAATAATTTTTTCATCTTACAGAGTTATAAAGCCAGAAAGTACTGAACTTCTAAACCAAAATATCATCTGGGGCATTAAAAACACACAATAGTGCAGCATAGAGGAATCTGGACATTGAGCAGTCCAGAGGATGATCTCATACACAGAAGCTCAGCTGCTTTGTATCTTTTCAAAGCTATCTTGTTAATTTTCGATACTGCACAGATACTGTATAGTCACTCGTATGGCCCCTATACTGAGGCTTCCAAAGTTGCCTAAGCTCCTGGACAGGGTGATTTCTCTTCCAGCCTCTTTAAATGCCTTTGGGGCTTGTTTAAACAAGGACATCAAAGTGAAGGCAGCACCTCTGCAGCAGAGTCCTTTTAGTGTCAGAAAGTTTTCCTGACAGCTTACAAACTACCTAATATGAGATAAAAGCACAAAACACAGACACTAGAGTTATGCTCTCACCAATCAAGACTTTTTTTTCCATTTTAAAAATGCTGGGCTTATTTCAGTGACAGTGCTCTTTCCAGTTGGTTCTTTGTAGAATTTCATCTGCACTGGAGGGACATTTATATTACCTACCAGTGGGTATCAGTATATAGATATTGGTCATTAGATCTGTTTCTCAAAGATATCAACAATTAAACATAATCTTGCTCAAGACCACATCCTCACAGCACTGAGGGTAAAGCAGCCAAAACTGTAAAGAATTATCTAGAAAGTTCAGAACCTTTGTGTTTTGCAATTATCTGGTATGCTGCAATTTCCCAGTTCATTTGGAAAACCTCCTATGTATATTCAAAACTTGAGTCCTACACCTAGGACAGGGAAAAAAACTATTACAGTTGCAGTAGGACAGAGAGGCCACTGTAAGTCTAGAACAAGATAGAACCCAGCACTCTTCTACTTCAGCTGCCACTGCTGCCTTCTACCCAATTCTGAAACCACATGGCTGTTCAGAGGAACAAATCTATATGCACCCTTGACCTTAGTCTTTGCCACTTTGGGATCCACAATAGTTCTTTCTTATCAGTAGTTTCAACTCAGAACAGCCCAAACCCCTATCTCCCCACACAGACCTTCAGTTCTTGCTCAGTGCAGCAGTCAGGCAGCTGGAGAAGAGGCAGCTTAAGGATGGGAGATAGGGTGGGATGGGATGGGATGGGGGCATTTTCCTTGGGTTTAAACAGCTCTAAGGGTTAAAAAGGAGGCAGAGGAATAAAGAAAAGACAGAAACATTTCGTGTTGGAGATGAGCCTGTTTGTTTTTAATACACCAGAGTAATAGCTGAAGCACAAAACAGCCATGTGAAAAATACTAAGTTAGTTTGCAGAGCTGACCTTGGCAGCAAAGCAACAAACTTCTGAGAGACAGTATCAGTTTTGCATCCAATTTCTGTGAGTTTGAAAACAAAACAAAACAGAGTTGGAAGAAAACTGTCCCTTTCCTTTTCATTTGCAAGGATTTGAAACAGACCGCTCTTGAAATAAATGTGTAAACATATTATCTTTATCAATATCAGAATTGTCACACATTCTTGCAATGCTATTTATTATCCTCTTGAGTGTGAACTAGAACAGTCTCCAAAATAAGATAATAAATCTAATCTAGAGATATCTCAGATTATATTATTTAAATTGAATTGCTCAAAGTCTAAAAAGTTTCTGTAAAAGCAAGGTTCCCATCAAGAGTATTAGAACTTCATTTGGACATATTTTGAAACAAGAAAATTTTTTTTTTTTTTTTTAAAAAGCTTATATAGGTAAGGTATGGCTAGGCAAAAATCAAATTAAATTGCAACAAATGCAGATTAAAAAAATAGTAAAAAAATTAAACCAATCTTATTTTGTTCTCATATAATACCTTACAATGCTTTACAAATATAATTTACTTACATTCAGATCTTAACGAGACAGCAATTATTTGTCCCATTCCATTGTAGCAAATAGAAAGAGAGATATTACATTCTTCAAACATTTACTCCTGCTATAGAAAGAAGTGAAAAGGCCTTATGCAAAATTTGTATCTGGTATGGTGTCTGTATTTCAGATACTTTTAATGACAAGTTTGGGAGTTAAATTCTATTAATTTGTAACATTCTTTGCCAAAACATGGTATGAAGATGCATCTATCTCGCAACATTTTCCAAGTTGTTCCTCATTCAACACAGGACAGCTGTCCATAACATGCAGTAAGAACTTAACTTGATGTAGCACAAGCCAGTTCCCAAACACAGCGCGTGATCTATCTGGAACAGGCAGAGGCATTTGATACCAAATTCCAAAGAGATAATGTTGAAACAAAAGCTGGTACAAGAGGGTAGTATTTTTAGTTGCAGAACAAGGAGCTGGAGGTTCAACGTGACCTTGCGGCACTCTGGGATGCTGTGGCACAGGCAGCACGCTTCACCAGAACATCTTCTTACAGCAGGCAGGAGAAGCACACTGCTCCCCGAGTTTAGGTCAACATTGCAAAACAGCAGGACGGGAAGACAGACATTTGTAGGCATATTGGTATTGCCTTGGTAGTTCTCTTCAAATGTTATTTATTTTACTGTATCGGATTGGAATGCGATGTTCCGAGAAACTGATGTCCTTACTCTAACCACGAAACAGAAACAGAATGGACACATGCTGTCACATTATCAGAATGGGGTCTGCCTGAAGTGAGGGAAACGTGTCGCAGGGATAGGGATTTATCACTGAGAAACTACCAGCTAGCATGCTAACAAAACTGTCCTACATTATCTAGAATTTGCACACCAGATAAGCCTTTGGGCCATTATCACTTTATTAATAACTTTATGCATTACATGCAGATAAATCAACATATATATACAGGCTTCAAAATCAGGTTCCCCTTCTGATAAACACTCAGCATGTATTCTCCTATTATTTACCTTTGCAAAGAGTTCTGCTACAAGAGCAAAGATGACAGAACCTGTCCTACTGTAGCAATCTGCTTATAATCGAATAGAAGAAAACCTAAAGAATCCCATTTTACAGATGCTATATGAGACAGAAGAGAGTATGCCATTTGAAAAATTGCAGAGAACACAAGAAAAAGGTGTAAATAAACTGCAGTTCTGCTGACATCTAGTTGAGCCTATGCAGCCCTCCACAACTGATGACAGATGGGTTCACAGGAGTAGCAGGTAACAAAAGCTGCTGCCCACTAACAAAAGATCAGAAGTGGCGATTTTCTTTCTTATCATAAACTCAAAATGGATAATGCATTTGTTATTGTTAATGTTATTTGTGTCATCATGGCGCCCAGAGAATAAAAATCCCATGACACCGAGATCATGGGAAAGATTGAAAATAACTCCCTTCACAAGTGAATCACAAAACTGGAATCTTTGAAATGTCTTTGAGGGAAGACTGTTTTATATTTAAATTATAAAAAGTTATCTCAGAAAAATTTGATATCTGGAAAAATCGCTAGTTGTGAACATTGCAAATTATTTAGTCTAGCTGTGAAATATTAAATGAGGATATTTTTAGTTAAACTTTGAACCCTTAAGGTGCACTTGGGTTCATATTTTTTTTCTGTGAGACCTTTTAACTTTCTAAAAGTGAAGTTTGAGCTTCTTCAGGATCTGAAGTATTGAGTAAAAACATGCAATTCTGAAATTTTGAAAATGAAAGCCACAGCAGTCAGTAGTATTATTTCACTATTGCTAGCCAAATAGGAGGGTGGGTATGAAAGCAAGCACCATTGGGGAAAAAAAAAAGGCAGCTTTTGCTTTCTTTCTTAAACTACCATGCAAATATCAACAGGAAGAGTCCTCTTGCTGGCCTACTACAAGGACGAAAGATAAAAGCAAACTAAAAGAATAAAGAGCTGTGGGGTTGGTCGCCAGTTGCTTTTGCTTAGTATTTCCTCTTTTTTTCTTCCCACTCAGGACATAAAACGGAGCAAACTGTAGGCTGTCGTACAGATCAGGTGATCTTCAAGCTGCTACCTGATTCCGTGCATTGCCTCACCACCTGGAACATAGCTGATTGCTTCCAAAGGAAAGATAAATCTAGTTTTCTGCAAGAGTCCCTTCACACAATGATAGGCACTCTATTGCAAGTGTAAATCTTGCACAAAACCATTGCTTAAGCAATCTCAGCGTGAATCAGCAGCTGCAGGGGATTATCTCCACCAGGATACATGGAAAGGCTGTTTCCTGAAAGGAGTTGAGTGTATAACACAAACTTTTCTCTGTTACGAAAGATTTTCTTTATAATTTGAATCAACTCAGTTCTATCTTTTTCCAATTGGCGAACTCCAAACCAGGGAATCTGGAGTGTCATACGGGTCCCAAAATGAACAGCACGATTATTTCTGTGTGTGCAAGTAACTTTTAAATGATTGTGGGTTTGTTCATTCTAGATTGTAAATAAATCTCAATAATCTTAGTTTACAGTTCCACATTTCTGATACAAAATAAATTATTCTGTACCATAAAAATGAGGGGAAATTCTACAGGGAAGACAGGTAACTTTGGAAAGGATATGAGGAATGATTTTATTGCTCAGGACTGCCAACTGTGTGATCTTCTTGAGGACATTACTCAGTAGTGAAGACCTTCTGCAAAAAATATCTGCCTTCAACTATAGCATACTTTGTGCCCTGGAGTCTCTGAGCTGCTTTTCTGAGAAGGATGCAGCTCTATAGCTGTAGTGCAGGTAATGATGCCCTGCCAATAGAAACAGATTAAAACTTGGTGATGGCTTTGAAGACTAGCACCTGACCCTCAAATTGGCAGCTGAAGTAGACCTGGAGCTAACAAAGATCAGTGCAGAGTAGAATAGCTTCAGCTCTTAATCCCCGTGAAAATTAGATGGCTGCATTCTTCAGCAGCAGAAGCCCCAGTGTTGTCTTTACCTTTGGACAACCTCTGTAACTGATGGGCAACTGTAGTCAGGATCTCTACTGACAGACTGCAGGGAAATGGGATCAAGTTTAAGGATGCGTTTTTGCCACACTGCCAATAAGCTAATGAATAGGCTGCTGATGATAATCACATTAACATCTGGATGGAAGGAAGAAAATATAATCTAGCTACGTAGGGCAGCTCTGGGAGGCAGCTACTGTTATTTTGGCATGGCACACTGCTAATCTGAAAAACTGGTTCCTCAGTCAAGTATTAAATAGTGTGGAATTTTTGATGCTTAATTCTTCTGTGGAAAACTATATATCCAAACAGCTACACCTGATGTATGGTTGATATCACTCCATTTTCCCAAGTAGTACGATATATCAGCTGAAGAAAGATATCTGTCTAGGACAACTTAGCAGAAAAGTACTTCTTGCTCCTTCCTGATTTCAACACTATTGACAGGGAACGACTGACTTCCACGAAATACTGAGTGGCCAAATCATGCATTTTTCCAGTTCCACTTTGTGGCATAAAAAAGGTTTTCTGCATCAAAATTTAGATATGCCATCAAAATGCCATCAAAAGACTAAATATTCACTTACAGTTCCTATGCAGTGTCACAAGGAAGTCTTGCACCTTCTTTATATTATTTCTACCCTCTCTGTATCTTGCCTATATACAGTTAATCCATCAGCAGGAACATTTACAAGCCTTACTACTTATTGACGATGAATTTTCGTCTAAAAATAGGAAGATTAAATAGTGTGATGAATGGGGAGGCTACCAGTACCCATTGTTATCCTGATGCTCCTACTGCTTTCATGAAATTCATGGACATTTTATTTTTCTGAAGCCCATGATTTCCACAGATATCAATAGATATATGCTTCTTCAGTAGTCAGAAGACGTGCCAAGCTAGTTTTGTAGGTTGTCATGTTTTGGAAGCCAAATGTAAGAGTTTCATGTGCATCTAAAACTAACTCAGAGAGGTGGGAATCCCCTATCCCCTGGAAGTATCACTCTTACTTGGCTGATATTGCTGTAAAATAGGAAAACCATCCCAGATATCACCGTTGTGGCTGGGTTACACAATTAGTAAACAGGCTAAGAGATCTGCTTAAATGAGAAGTGGCATTAGGTAACCCAGGTTTGCAAAAAAAAAAAAAGTTATTTGAAATAGAGACACTGTGTCTTCCATTTCTTCCAACAAAAGAAGAAAAGCTGGACACAAATTGAAAATGCATTCCATGGTTGTAGAAATCCACTATAACTTCTTCAGCTGTCTTTATGCTCTGAGTATCAACTACCGACTCAACTACCATACATCTCCCTAGTGTGCTACCATGCCACTTGTAATTATTTCCATAAGTATACATTTACCAGATGAGTTTTTCAGGCTCCTAGAATTAAAGATCTCTAGTTTATGGAAAAAAAAAAAAAAGCCTAAGGAGTAGATGGAATGTGAAGGAATCACAGAATCATAGAATGGTTAGAGTTGGAAGGGACCTTAGAGATCACCGAGTTCCAATCCCCCTGCCATGGACAGGGACACCTCCCACCAGACCAGGTTGCTCAAAGGCCCATCCAGCCTGGCCTTGAACACTTCCAGCGATGGGACATCCACAGCTTCTCTGGGCAACCTGTTCCAGAGCCTCACCACCCTCACGGGAAAGAATTTCTTCCTAATATCTAATCTAAATCTTCCGTCTTCCAATTTAAAACCGTTAACTCTTGTCCTATCACTACCTATCTGTCCTATCTTTAAGCATAATGATAAATAGTTAGATTTGGTTTCTACTTTTAATGCACCAGGTTTTCTTCGTTTAACTAAGTTTTACATAGTGTTTAACTCTACCTAATAAAGATTGTGGAAACAGAATTAACTGCCCAATCTACTTTCACTAAAGTCATTGTGAACAAACACCCACTGTCTTGACTGGAAACGAGTCTGGACACATTTCAATTACCACTAGGAATAGAAAGGCCTGAGTTTTTGGTCATTGGTTCCACAACCATATCTAAACTGATTGGAAATTTCTTTTGTAGGTTGTTTAAAAAACTGGAATATCATACGTTTTCCAAATTATTCTGACTCATTTTAATGCAGCAGCTAGAAAACACTTAACTGCCAGGAAGCAGCTAATGGATGTGCAATTTCTAGAAAAGGGATAATAGTGGAGAAACTTCCTTCAGTTCTAAACTGAGTATAATGCAATATAAGCGCTTTACCTTTGGTAAATTAATGCATTTGAGCTGAAAGGACAAACATTACTGTCATCTCTCCACCTAAAGCAGGTATGAGAGCAGTAAAAAGCAGTAACTGCAAGACTCTGCATTCCCCCCAGTGCCCTAGCAATGACTTTGCTTCTGTCCCTTTGCCTTTATGTCTTAACTCTCAGCTGAGACTGCCCACGAAGCACCTAGCTAAAATTACTTTTCTTAATCAGCAGATATCTTAGGCAGGTGGGCAAAAAAACTGCTGATTCACTAAATAAATGCCACCCAATCGTCAAAGGGTAATGTTGTGTAATCACTGCTAATTGCCAGTTGTTCTCAGACCTCCTAGGCAATGGTGTACCTTAGGCTGTAAACAGGAATGAATTTAACCAGCCCATTTGCCACTACTTGAAGTTAAGGAGAGATGCTTCTGGCAGTTTTTTGGAGGATGCTTTGGAACCCCTATCTTACAGATGCCTTTGTTCATTTCCAACGCTCTAATGAAAGATACGTGACACCTTGTGAAAGACAAAACAAACAGGAAAGAAGAAAGGACTTGATAGAAGACAAAAATTTGCAGCATGGCTTTTCCTGGTTAACTCTTTTTGGATGTGGGTCTATGTTACTGTTTCAAGTAAAACTGTTTCATAAGTAAGTGGGTAATAAACTACTGGGAAAGACATTGAATTACCTCATCGAATGATTTTTTTTGTACAATAATGCAGAAACAGTGAAGAAAAGTCAGCAAAGACAGGTTTTTGAACAGTGCTTTGCAACTACTCCACATACGAAATTATCAAAGGAACATCACAAATATCAATGAAGACATACCATTATATTGCATGATTTGTAACACAGGAGCTCACCCTTCAAAGGTGACTTCTGTTGATTCCTTCTCCTGACTACAGTAACAATTGGATACCCAGTGGTGGTGCAAATCAGTCCCAAGTCAGAGTGCCTGGCAAAACCAGGAGAAAACGGCCTCCACATCTTCAGCTTTAACTACAGTGTTGCTCTTGCAGAGTACTAGATGCGGGGCTGCAAACTTTTCTTCAGCAGTCCTAACGGTGGCTGTCAATGGACAAGACAGCTCTCACTGCATTTTGCATTTATGTACCACGTATGCTGTCCTAAACTTTAGGAACTTCCACACTAGACCTGCACCAAAACATGGGCTGAAAAATCACTTTCCCTGTCTTTCCCCATAATAGTTAGAAAAATACACTGTTTGACCACAGAAAAATTTCCACTGCTGATTGATTCCTAGGTCTGTTTGGCTGATTTTAATTCCCCAACCTACCCTTATGTGATTCACACCCATACATCTGCTCTAGCTTCAGCATATAATTGTTATTCCATACAGACAGCCCAGTATTTATTCAAACAAGGGTGCTCTTGTGTATTTCTCCTTTTTTAGCTTCTCTAAAAAAAGTAAATCAGTCACAATACGCTACATTGTATGTGCGTGTTTGTCTGTGGGAATAAAAATGAATTTTATTATCCTCTCAAAGGCAGCAGCTGAGTACTAAGACAAAATAAGTAAAAGAAGTAAATGGAGTACTGTACATTTACATTAGAGACAGGGCATTCCAGGCTTTTCTAAAACATTGTGGCCAGCTAAAAAAGATGATGATTTCTGTTATTTTCCAACATCCTTGTCCATATTATAAAACAAATGCTTGCTCTCCCGCAGACCTGTTGCTACAGCAAAAAAAAATTAAAATAAAATAAAAAGAAATCTAGGCCATGATTCTGGGATGCTGCAAGTCTTTTACTCCTATGTTATCATTTTGCCCTGGGAGAAGCAGGAAAGATGCTTGTGCAATGAGCAAGTTGGTACTGCTTGGATTATCTTCATAAAAGAAGCTGAAATGAGTTTAAAAACATTTGTGCTCTGCCAGAGTCAGCTGATTTGGTTCTCAGGAGTTTGTGTGAACGGTTGTTTCATGGGTTTTTTTGGCTTAGATGTGTTAGGACTTGGGGAGAGTTCAATGAACGCAGATCTCAAAGCAAAAATATTTTATCTACATTTTCTAGTGAAGATGTTTTTTAAAAGCTAAATTTAGTTTTCTGAAAAATATTTCTGAAGTAATTTAGACTCATTTAACTTGTTCTATGAAAACAATCCTTATATAGACTTGGAAGACTAGAGCTGGCTGTTTTGCTTTTGGTTTAAGTCATTATACAAGTAGGGACCTACTTGTAAAAAAGTTTTTAACGGCAAGCTTAATTCCAATTAATGCAGTAGCTGGATGTGGAATTTTCTCAGCAAGTGAATTAATATAGGTGTTATTCCTGAAACCTTTGTGCTTCCTACCACTCTTTTCCACAGTACTTGCAGTCAGATCAAAAGCATATGAAAGCAGCACATTTGTTTTTATCTACTCCTTCACATTAGAGCTATGAACAAACATCCAGTAACACTGTTTCCCCTCAGACTCACATCTCTTCAAGTACTTCAATTCCAACTTTCGCAAATGGAATCTAACCAGCAGCTGGCACAGAAAGCCACAAAAGCAGGTTTGGTATGGAGCCTTCTGCATTGTCATCAAGTTCTGCAGTTGAAAGGGGGTGAAGGGAACACATCAGTTTAGTTAGCAAAACATTTACAAAGAAATAAGGATAAGAATGTCCAGCAAATTAGCTGAAGCTTTAAAGGAGAAGCTGATAAGAAGCAGAAGATAATGGAAAAAGAGAGGTATCAAAGCTGGGTTAGGAGCCACAGGGCAGAAACCCAAAAGCCTTCAGGAGAGGAAGGGGTTACTTTAGTTATCACAGTGAATGAAGTATTTCACTTCCAGGCAACTAATTCACACCCAGCCACAGTCAGTAGTAGCCTGTAAGTGCTTGTTATCTGACAGATAAGACGGTGATCTGACAGTTGTTTAATGGAACATGTAGAATAAGTTCACTTTTCAGTAGAATTAAATTATTGTACTAATACATAGCTATACACTTTTCCACCAATGTATTTTAACTTTCACAAGAAGGAAAGTTGTTCAGATGACAGGATTAAACTGTCTTTGGCCTCTCGAGTGATGCTGTCAACAAGAGGGCTTTTGATAGTTTTGATTTTTTAAAAGATGACAAGCTAACTGATAGCAAGTTTTGGTCTTTCAAGTCGGCACAGATTTGATTAATGATCCACAGATGGAAATCTCTGTAGTTCTTGCCAGCTGTAGCAACAGCCCATTCCCAGGTGCTGGGCAGATTTTTAATGGATTTTTTTTTTTTTTTTGGCTGGTACACTACAATGTAACGTGATAAGTTAAATTACTCATACCATTCCTATAGATTACTGGTTAATAGTTTCCAAATTCTGCTCCCATTTTTTACTTCCCATATGGTTATTTGTTCAGTGTGAGATACTAGGTGAGATACTAGATGCACGTTATTGGTTATAATATGATATTCACATGAATTATTTTTACTGTTGTTTTATTATTCATGTAACAAGACTAGCTGAAGTCTCCAGATATTTTAGTGTGATATGGGGTTTTGCCTGTAATCTGTTTGCAGCTGTCAACTTCTAGGTGGTCACAATGTTCAAAGGATTTGCAAGAACTGTAGAGTGTTCCTAGTTCTGTGAAATGGCTTTTCTGGTCTGCCAGAAAAATCCCCTCCCAAAAGCCTGCGCTTGATAATAAGCCTGCATTGGTCCTCTGTATACTTTAGGAAATGAGTGCCTCATCTGTCTCAGGGAACGTCTCTGAGATGCCAGAACACACTGCTCCCTTTGGATTTACTGCCCCCACAAAGATGGGGCAATTCCAGTCTGTAAAACACAAGGACAAAACATCGAGATAAAGTATTAGGTGTAAAACCAGTGAGAAAACAGACAAGTAGAACAATCAGAGAATGTTATTCTCTGACATGTAACTGGATACCTCTGTTTGCTCCAATACTCTTGAAATGAGTTCCTGTGATATGTTCCGGCTTTCAGAGCAAAGTACTCAGTTTCCATAGAAATAGAGTACTTTCCAGATAAGGCCTAAGATTAACTGCTAAATGATTTTTCCTTACATGGTCCTATACTTATGTCCTTAGAGTTAGGCTTTGTTGTTAACTTCAAAGGCTTTTGATGGGTGTGAAGGGATCTAGCTGTCTTGGGAATTTGTGATTTCTTCCTGGTTCATGCTCAGTCAGCTGATGAACCTGTAAGTGTACAAGCAAAGATGATGGTTTCACCTGGAATCAAGTGGTACGGGTGTCTAAAGATCATTTCTTCTATTTTCACCCAGTCTGGCAGCCTGCCACTTCTAGCCTAAATCTAAACTGCTCTTTCACATAAAGCATCCGCGTCAACCTTCACATGCAAATAAGACTCCTCATTTTAGCATCCTGTAGCCATTGCAGATGATCTCTTATTAGTACAGACTAGTTTGGACATGACTTTGAGGTGAACTAATGCCTCCCTCCTGCTTGTCAAGCTGTTCCTGTGTCACCATCAAGAAATAAAAAGAAAGAAACAATAATTACACATTTTGGAATTCTACTCTGTATTTTGCATTGCACAATTATATGATGTACAGCACAAAATGGGCAAGTCCCACAGAAACCCAACTGGCAAGTGTCTTAATTGCACTAATGAATTTCCAAATATTTGTATAAGTGTTGTAAGCAAAGTTCTACTCTGCTTCCTATCTTTTTGACTCACTCCACTGTTACATATTTTCAGTTATATGGAGTTATATGATCCTTATGCACCTTGGACAATAACCTCTGCTCCCCCAAATCTCAATAAAATGGAAAACTTTGCAAATCCCCCTGTCACATCTCCCTCATACTTGTAAAAGTATTCTCACTGTCTTCTACCACCAGTGCTATTAATTTCTTTCAAAGTTTGATTGTGGCAAAAAACCAAAATCCCACAACTGTAGTTACTCCAAGCATAATACCATGAGCCAAATTAATCCATGATCTAATACTGATGACATTGGTGGATTCAGTCCAGAGACAAATGTAGCTTTATGTTGTTTTGAAATGGAGCATACTTTCAAATCTCGGAACAGCAATAATATTTGTTTAAGA
>VXBW01005110.1:1302370-1411270 GCA_013400375.1 Thinocorus orbignyianus | reverse complement strand
CCCCCAGACACCACCGACCCACCAGGGCCTCCTCCTCCCCCGTGCGCCTGCGCGCCCGCAGCCTTCACGCAACTTCCGCTGCGTAAAGCGTTTCCGTTCCGTCATTTCCTTCGCAGCCGCCGCTGCCGCGCTCGCCGTTTCCTGGCCGGCCGAGCAGGACTCGTGTCCCTCCGCAGCCTCCGCTCCCTCCCTCCCGCCGCGCCGCCGCCATGGCCATGAGGCAGACCCCGCTGACCTGCTCCGGGCACACGCGGCCCGTGGTAGACCTGGCCTTCAGCGGCGTCACCCCCTACGGCTACTTCCTCATCAGCGCCTGCAAGGGTGAGCGGCGGCGGCGGGCCTGTGGCCGGCCCCCTCGGGTTATCCCCCTCGGCTGCGGGGTGCCCCCGGCCCCGGGGAGGCCGTGTGGGGAGCGGGGGGCGAGGGGGCTACGCCGCCCCTCCGCCCCATGGCGTCGCCTGCCTGAGGGGGGCCTCGCTGGGGAGAGAGGGAAGGGGGGAATGGGGACATGGGGGCCTGTGCCCGGGAGCGGTGGTCGCCCAGCAGAGCGTTCGTGCTCGGAGGGGCATACGGGCTGAGGGTGTTAGAACATGGAAAAACAGAAAAGGAAAAAAAAAAAAGGAGAGGGCAGCTGATTTTTGTGGTGGTTAATTAACGGCTTAGCCTAGGAGGGTATCACGTAGCCCATGTTGGCCCAGATTGGGTCCAAGCTGCGTGCAGGGAGGAAGCCTTGGAAAGATTTATTTCTAAACTTGCCCGTTTTTATTGTCTGTGCACGTGCTGTAGGTTTAAAGTGAGCTCCCGTTTAAGCAGGGCAGCTGCCTTTCTGGATGTAGAGTGGTGATGTCTTCCTCCTCTCCCATGAGAACTCTCTTATTATGTGAATAGCCTTTCCCCTTCATGCGTAGAGCCATGGAATGGCTTAGGTTGGAAGGGGCTTCAAATATCATCTAGTTCTAACCCCTGCCTTGGGCAGGGACACCTCCCACCAGACCAGGTCGCTCAAAGCCCCATCCAGCCTGACCTTCAACACTCCCAAGGATGGGGCAGCCACAGCTTCTCTGGGCAACCTGTTCCAGTGCCTCACCACCCTCACAGGAAAGATTTTTTTTCTAGTATCTAATCTAAATCTTCCCTCTTCCAATTTGAAGTACATATACATGTATGTGTTAATATTATGTGTGAATTCATAAGCATAAGAGGACATTGCTTTCTGTCTTGGAGTGCTTCCACTTCAGCTCTACATCTTTTTGTGTAAACAACTTTTTGATGGCATTCCAGAAAAAATAATCACAGGAAAGACTTTCTGTCTAATCTTTGCAACATCTTTGTACGCGTTTGAAATATGTCTGGTTACATATACAAGAATTATTATTTCTGAGTATTGTTAGTCTGATAATATTGTTCCAGAGTGAAAAAACAAACCTGTTCTGCTTGAAGAAAACGTGAATGATAACAAAACCTAGATAAAGTGCTCCTTTCTGTCTCTCTTCTACCTTAACACAAACCTGAAGAAAACATTTATCTCATTTGGAGCGATATTTTAATGTCTGTACATGCATCAAGTACAGCTGCAAACATACATGCAGCTCTTCAGCTAAACTCTTTTACAAAGAATAGCTTCATACAGTATGTAGCATTTCCACAAGTTGGTGCAAGGGAATCTTTTGTGAAACAGCTTCTGTTTTTTATCATGTTACCTGAATACTGCTCTTGTTTTTGTGAAGATGGCAAGCCTATGCTGCGTCAGGGTGACACGGGAGACTGGATTGGCACATTCCTAGGTCACAAAGGTGCTGTGTGGGGTGCGACTTTGAACACAGATGCCACTAAAGCAGCTACAGCAGCAGCAGACTTTACTGCGTAAGTGATTAACTGTCTTTGAAGTCTATAGTGCTCTTTGGTGACATGTAGCTGTAGTAAATGACCAATTAATTTGTTTTTTTCTTTAGTAATTATTAGCTTATTTATGGCTAACCAAGTTAAAACCCTGACTTTTAGGTTCTTGAAAGCAACTACAGTTAACTCCTTCATGATGAACAACTGTGCTTGCTTCTTGATAAATGTACTTAATAACCATGCTGGTTTGTTAGAATAATAATTATATCCAGTTCTGATCTCTGGGACTGTAGTGATAACGGAGTTGAAAGAATGATTTTTATTTATTTATTTATTTATTTTACTCTGCTTCTAGCAGTTATCCTCTTTTTATTACAAGGGAACTCTTGTGAAAATTCTAGTGGATGACTTCTTTGATGGTTTTTGTTGTTTGTGCTGTTTGCAGCATACCTTAATATTTGGCAAGTTGAATCCTGTTAGTAGAAGGCAGTCTCTATTTAGTTGCAGAGAAGAACTGCTTTTGTCTTAATGCAGACTAATTAGCATTTCACTTTTATCCGAAGAAGAAGATAAAGGGAAATGGTGGGATGGTACAAAAAAAAGCTTCATTAAAAGTATAGAAAGTGTTCTCATTGACTAACTGGATCATAACTTATAAGAATTTAACATTCATGATATTTTTGGTGTCAGGTAGCGTCAGGAAAGATTGCTTACAAATTTATCTGATGTTCAGGTTGATTTGTCCTGGTGCTACTAAAATAAATGTTTTCTTTTGCTGTTTAGCAAAGTGTGGGATGCTGTGTCGGGCGACGAACTTATCACATTGGCTCACAAACATATTGTCAAAAGTGTGGATTTTACACAGGTATGAAGAACTTTATACTTATTCACCAGGGAAGTAAGCTCTTGAGTGTGTTTTGCTCTTGGTTACTTTTCTGATTTTTTTTACCTGTGTGTCTTTAACAGGTAAATAATCTAGCAGAACACTTCTAGTTTTGAATGTAACTTGGATGCAATAAGTGTGTTAGAGCTATCTGAGATAAAGAACTGTAAATTTTAAGACTCACAGATGAAGGCTGGTATTTTGATTCAAAATAGAGTTGACCCTTTATAACTTCTATTTCAGGATAGCAATTATCTGTTAACAGGTGGACAAGACAAACTGTTGCGTATTTATGACTTGAGCAAGCCAGAAGCAGGTGAGTCTGCTTTTAGAATTGATTCTTGGTTTCGGAGTTAAATAAAATATCTGAAATTATGAGCTACTTTCTGCTATGAATTGCAGAAGATAAAGTTGAGGATTGTTTTACTAATGCAGCGTCTACAACCTCTTGCTATACTAAGTTAATGTCTATGTCTTAAGTTTACACTTTTGCAAGTGAAGTAGTAAAGAACTAGAGTTTTTTTTATATGGACTTCAAGGATAGCACATTTCAGTTCAACACGCTGTCATTAGAAACAGGTGTACTTAAAATTTAGTAATCTGAAAGAAAAAACACTTTGCATACTTGTGTTTAAATTCATGTTGATACTGAACTACTGATGATTGATACAAAACTAGAGAACCTCGATGTTAAACTAGTGAAACTTTTTTTTTTTTTTAATTTAGGCAATCAGATACCCAGTTTACGTTTATTCTGTTCCTAGAGTAAGAGCTACAAATATTCATAAGTGCTTGAAGTAATTTTACAGCTTCTGGTAAATGTAAATCTGTATAGTTTAAGAGAGCTCCCAGACTGCTGCATGACATTATTTCATTTTCTTAGATGTATTAAAATATTTGGCTTTATTTTAAGAACCTGATGTTGTCAGTGGACATACTTCTGGCATTAAAAAGGCTTTATGGAGCAGTGATGACAAACAGATTCTTTCAGCTGATGACAAAACTGTCCGGTAAGAAAAAGTAACTTTCAGTTTTCTAAGAAGCTTTCTTATATTTATTGTCATAGTTTGCCTAAGAAGATAGTTATTTTGGTTTTGGTAAAGGATGTAAGTAACACAGGCTATTTGATGCTAGATTATTATAGCTGCACGCCTAGTACAGTGTTCCTTCTGTTAGAGACATGACTCTTATAATAATTCTGATTTACCCTATAGACTTGTCGTCCCTGATAAGAAGAGGTGATCTTTGAGATCTGCATAGTAGAATAAAGAGGAGATGAATTTATAGATGTCAGTACATGTGCTGAGGTATTGATGCCTTGTGTTCTGCAGTCCAGCCTTGAGAGGTGCAGACAGCATGGACTAACCAGGGACTGATAAATGGCTGGGGAGAGTATCTGGAAGCAGTGCACTGTTAATAGACATAGCCCTCTTCTTCTGCCACGCTGATACATTGAGGGTGCTTTAGTGTTTTCATAACTATAACTGGATAAGCTATCTTAAGTACTTTGTTTACTTTATGTTCAATTGGTAGGAGATACGCTGAAACCTAGACAGATCTTACTGCTGGGGAGATGAATAGACAAAGACCCTTCCTCAGACTAAGCTGTCAGGAAAAGATGGGCGATGTGCCTTACTGCTTCCTCAAGCTTTCTGGCTGATATGCCTGGTGTCATCTCCTGCCTAGCTGTCTTGCCATTCTTACATTCATGGCATGAAGGCGAGAGAGATAGAATGGTCTTTTCTGCTTCGTGGAAGGAAGAATGGGAGGGTGAAGTCACTGGTGCAATTTCCCTTTCAGCTCCAGTTCTTTTCTGTTTCCTAGTGTTCAAGATAGGCAAAAGCCTAATCTTTTTTAGTTTTCTCTGAATTGTAGAAGTAGAAATGCACCAGTAAGCTAATGAGTGAAGGTTCGTACTTGTCATAGCAAAACAATTGCATTTCTTTTCTTTTTAGATAGCTTGCACTCCTAGATAGAAAACTGTATTATCATATATGATTCTCTGTTCTTCGTATAAATTGGCATTAGTATCTCTTTGCCTTGTGGGATAAAAAGACAGAGTGGAATCTTCAAGCCTTGTGTCTAGAAAGCTCAGGAGACTTGTAACAAGGTTTTTAATCTCTTAAGAGAATCCTCAAGTAGTTAAATAGCATGTGTACCATTTAACGTTGTTGCATTAAGGTTCCAAAATAGCAGTATTTCACAGTAAGAATGTTTTCATTCTGACCAAGATAAAGAAGCCACTGGAAATCTGAAGTACCTGTAGAATCAAACCACGTTCTTTGTTAGGTGGCTTTTTTGATCCAGATTTTGCCATGGATGGGAAATGAAAATTGTTTGATTTGTTGAAGTAATCTGAGTCTTTTTTTCCTTTTTTGTTTCCTTCTAAGCCTCTGGGACAGGAGTACCATGACTGAAGTGAAGGCACTAAATGTTGCCATGTCAGTGAGCAGCATGGAGTATGTTCCAGAAGGACAGATACTTGTGATAACCTATGGGAAGACTATTGCTTTTCATAGTGCAGAAACGTGAGTCCAAAACACAGAATTTTCGCAAGTTGGGTAGTGGGCTTTGTTGTGAGTGAAAACTGTCTGTACAAGGCCAAAATCACCAAGTTGTCAAAACTGGCACTGGTGAACCTCTTTGCTTGCCATCTTGTCAGAGGCAGAGTGTGATACAACTACCCTATTCTGAAGCAGCGAATTCCAACTGTGTATAAGATGCTAAAGGTTCAACACCATTTTTATATTTCACACTAATTGTAATTGTGGTTAAATTAAGTTTCAGCCAAGGTTCAGTCTAGTGCTTTTCAGAGGACTAATGATTTATACAGCTCTATGATCTTTTAAGAAAGCGGTTACACACTTTAAAGTAGTGTTTCAGAAGGTATTTCTGAATGTGTTGAGCCTTTTGTTTTGCTTATTCTGAACCTGTTTCTAACTTGATGAGCATGATTTGCAAGTATTAAAACTTGTTTGAGGATCTGTGTGTGGGTGTCTTCTGTTTTTCTTAAAAGCAGTTGTGATTAGTACTTTCTTTGCTCTCAGGATGTTTGTTTTTTTTTCCTTTTTTCAATGAACGTTATTAACAAACTTTTCCCCCTCAGTCTAGAGCAGATTAAATCATTTGAAGCACCTGCTACAATCAATTCTGCATCACTTCATCCCGCGAAAGAATGTTTGGTTGCAGGTGGTGAAGATTTTAAACTCTATAAATATGACTATAATACAGGAGAAGAATTAGGTATGTTTGTTTTCTGTCATCAAAAATGAGTTCTGAATATTTCATTAATTACTTTAATGAAATAAGGACTAATAAATGAAACTGTATACTCACATAAGGCCTTAGCATACTGCGCTATGCAAGAGGATGGAAAAGTATATTAGCAGATAAACATTTTACTCCTGTCAGTGTACTTAGCGTTATATTCTTCTAGAATTAATTAAAGTTTGCATTAAACAGCACTTTGCATCTATTTAAAAAAAAAAGTTGTTCCATATTGCTGCAATAGCAAGCTGTATGTTAACTTGACTGTCATACTATAGTATTTATTAGATACATCTAATCAGTTGCAGCTGCTTGCTTTTATGAAAAATGTGATGTGTTTGTGTTCTTCCTAATGTAGCCCAAATAGATTTCAAAAAAAAGTGTATTTTGAAGTTGGTCTCTTGATGCGATCCTCGTTTAAAGCTGTACGTGTGTGGAGTGAGTGGTTGAAGGAACAAGAGTGTACGTGCTCCATGCTGCTGGCTTGATTCATAGTTTTGCCTTGAATAAATAAGAAGCTGGGGTTTTTTGCAGTTAATAGAAAGCTTATACATTACCTAAATTTGAGATTCCTGAGATACTATTTAATAGAAGCTTTGTTTTGTGTCAGAAGTTAAATACTGAAAAAGTGCATTTTTTGTTGTCTCCTGATCAGTTTTTACTAATTAATTTCGGTTGTTGACTGAAGCTTGAAATTAATGGTTTTGGTATGTTCTTTTACAGAGTCATACAAAGGGCATTTTGGTCCAATTCACTGTGTGAGATTTAGCCCTGATGGAGAGTTATATGCAAGTGGCTCTGAGGATGGTACACTAAGGCTGTGGCAGACAACAGTAGGGAAAACCTATGGTCTTTGGAAGTGTGTGGTTCCTGGTAAGTATGCACTTGCTCCTGGTGAAACTTGACTGCTTTGTGTGCACTTTTTAAGTAATATCTGTCCTAAGTGGTAAACATCATCTGAATTTCATACAGTAAGTGAACGGTATTCTGAGGGTCTCTGTATCCACTCTAGTCTGTTAGATTTAAGGATTTACTTTTGTAGCTGTCATTTAAGCAATTAACTTGAAGCCTATAAGCTCATTCAAATATAGACACTTTTTGATATTCAAACAAATAGTCTGCTTTTCTGTATTCCTTTGTAAAGAGGAAGAAATAGGAAATACCACTTTTATAAGTCTTACGGAGATAAGAATATCTAGAAAGAAGCGTGGATGATAGTTTTATCATATATATATTTATTATATATTGTACTTCGAGTTTCTGAACTTGGGAAGGGAAGCAATGTTTAGAAAACTGCAAGTGAGCATTCATTAGCGGATTGCTTACCCAACTGTTCCTCCTGATCATTAAATTAAGTAGAAATTTATTCTTTTTTTTATTAAGGTGGGTGGGGAAAGTGAAGGTATTGACTGTTTTTTTTTTCTCTCCCTCCTTTCTTCAGAAGAGGAGAATGCAGAAGCAGCAAAAGCAAGGACCACCCTTCCAGGAACTGCAGAGGAGGAAATAGGTAATGCATTGAACTGCCAGCTTCAACTTTGTGAAGTGTTAAAAGATCAGTCAGGATGGTACCATTCTTTAATACAGGAGAGGTAGTTTTCCCCCAGGTACCTTCTTTCATTCTTCTCAAAAGATCTTTGAGTGTATTTGCCTGAAAATGACCATGTGGTAAGTGTCAAACTAGTGACTAGATCTGTGCAGGCTGAACAGGTGGGGTAAAATAACTGCATCGGGTTAAATGGGAAGACAAAAATGGATTTAGTCTTTAGGCAATCCCTCCAATGAATCTTTCTTCTTATATCTAAGGTGAAGCTAAATAATATCCTTTCTATTTGATTGCAGAAGATCTTCCCTCTGAAAACTCAGATTCAGTGTACAGCTCAACTCCTGAAGTTAAAGCCTGATTATTGCAACTGTTACGCAACATATGGACGTACAAGACTAAATCAAGTGAACAGTGATAAACAGCAGCCTTCCAGAGTGTGCTCTCTACATAAGGCAAAGATGGGCAGTAATTGATGAGAATGCGGTGGAACTGGCTAGGTGTTGTCTGTAAGAGAACTGAGTATCCAAACAAAACCCCAAAAAGACAGGTAGTAGAGTTTTGCTATCTTTCTAGCATAACTGCCTACTGTCTTTTCAGAGAAGTGTGCAAGCCAAGATCCAGTCTCTCCAATTTCAATTAGACTCTGTAGTGTGTTTACTTTATTATGGAGAAGAGGTACAATGGCTTTTACCTTTTTTCTTTTTTTTTTTTCTCCCTTGAAAGTTGGAAGATTCGGCTTTAGTTGAAAAGAAGGGATTATGTACTAAAACTATTTGGTTCGGGTTTTGTTTCATTGTACGCTGCTTCTGAACATTTGTTTTCAGTTGTCTAAATAAAATGCCTCTCAAAACTCGCATCTTACTGCAGAGTGTTGAGTTCATGGAATGGAAAAGCAACCAAGTTAACTATGTAATCCTTTCCAGCATCTTGGTTTTGTACTATAGAGAAGAAAAGTAAAAAGAATGTTACAGTGTTGGTACAGGGGGTGGCAAGTTCTTTGATCTGTTTAAGCTTTGTGTCTTTTTGTTCTTTAAAGTTTGAATGTAAATATGAGTCTCTAAAGTCAAAACCAGTGAAAACTCCTAAATTAAACATGCTGCCTGAAATATTTGGCTGTACGTGAAAAATCTCAGAGGTTGGCTATGAATCTGTATAAAGCTTTGGTTTAGTCCTTCAGACTGGATAAAAAAAGTTACTCTTTCAAGGTTACAAATCCTATTTTCTTCATTAAAGAAAATATTGCCATTCTTCCACTTGTCACTTCCTTTAATGTTTTGTTGAAAGGTTTGCATAATCACTCTGTGTATGTTCATTTGTACACTTTTGGATTTTTTCCCAAGAGTACAGTAATGCTGTTCTTAGAAAAATGTTTGAAAAACAGGGTAGAAGTTGAAATGCAGAAAATTCTGTCTGAACATAAGAAAATACCTTTCCATGGTGAAGGGAAGCCAAATTCTGGAACAGGTTGCCTGGAAAAGTGAAGTCTCTGTTCTTGAAAACCCTCAGTACCCAACTGGATGTGGTCCTAGGGAATGTGCTGTAGCTGAACCTGCTTGAGCAGGTGGTTGGACTCGGTGGTTGTGACAGAGGTCCCTTCCAGCTTCAGCTGTTGGGGGTGGGTGGGAGTAACAATGAAAACAAAAAGTGATACTGCGAATCACAGTTCCTCACTACAGCAGTAGTATTAAGGATGTGTTGTCTCACAGACTTTATCCTATTTACCTATTTGAATTTGACTCTAAAAACAAACAACTTGCAACCCCATGATTTACAGCTAATTGTTTGAGCCTTACTGTTAAATCCATTATGGCTTATGAGGGCTCCAAATCTAGTAATTCAGCCTGGAAGCTGAAGGATGTGTTTAAAACCAGAAACTTGCACACCCCCACCCCACAGTGAAACTTCATACAGGCTGTGGTCTTTCTGCCATATTTCAAATATGCTGAGTAGCATTTCACAGAGAAATTTGGTATAGTTTCCTTGAATTTCAGAGGTGTGACCCTTTTACTGCTTTATGTGACACTGCTGTGAGTTTGGTTTCTTTGCTAACACTGAGCAAATAGGGCTTGAGTTGCAAGATGTTTCATGTAAATGAAAATATTAACAGTATGTGAGTTCATGTCATTAGAATGCTGGCAAAAAGCAAAGGCCATGAAATTGTCAAGAGGCTTTGGCAGATGTTAATAGAAAGCCTTACAAGGTTGGTAACTTTATTACAGATTCCATGGTATACGTGTTATACTAGCTTTTACTTAAGGCTTGCTTTCAACTAAGAAAATGGGAGTTGTCTGGACTGTCATCAGGATGTCTGCTCTGCTCTCGTGAGACCCCACCTGGAGTACTGCGTCCAGCTTTGAAGTTCTCAAGAAGGATCTTGGAGCGAGTCAAGAGGAGGGCCACGAAGATGATCAGAGGACTGGAGCACCTCTGCTATAAAGACAGGCTGAGGGAGTTGGGTTGTTCAGCCTGGAGAAGAGAAGGCTCTGGGGAGACCTTCTAGCAGGCTCCTGGTATCTGAAGGGAGCTCCAGGAGAGCTGGAGAGGGACTCTGTCAAGAAGTGTAGTGATAGGACAAGGGGTAACGGTTTTGAATTGGAAGAGGGGAGATTTAGATTAGATATTAGGAAGAAATTCTTTCCTGTGAGGGTGGTGAGGCACTGGAACAGGTTGCCCAGAGAAGTTGTGGCTGCCCCATCCTTGGGANGAGGGTTGAAGGTCAGGCTGGGTGGGGCTTTGAGCAACCTGGTGTGGTGGGAGGTGTCCCTGCCCGTGGCAGGGGGTTGGAACTCGATGATATTTAAGATCCACCACTCTGCGGCTCTATATCCCAAGAATCCGCATCACAAAGTGGCAGTGGTCCCACTCNCTCAGACCCCTATGGACACCCTATGGAACCCCCAGATCCTTATGGACCCCCTCAGATCCCTATGGAGCCCCCAGATCCTTGTGGACCCCCTCAGACCCCTATGGACACCCTAAGGTAAGGCAGAGGGCTGCTGAGAAAGGGTTTCTCTGCCGTTTCCCAGTTGGAGCTCCTCTTCTGCCAGTTGCTGGAGGTGGGGAAAGGAGAAGGGGCTACAGCTTTCTGGCTTCTTCATCCAGCAAACCCCAGCTGCAGTGGTGGAATGAATTAAGATGATTAGCAGTCTGCCTCTCAGGTAGGATAATTTTGTCATTGCCAATTGGTGGACAATTAAATGGAAGAGGTACAGGGGCAGTCTCATGGAAGATGGGAAGCAAAGGGCAGCTGGTGTGGAGCAGGGATATCTCAAAGTTAGCAGGAGCAGAGTTCAGGAAGCCACGCTGCGTGGTGTCACGTGTCTGCTTTCCTGTCTGGTGTTTCTGCAGAGCTACCGTGGAGTTTAAATGATTCACCCATGGACAGCTGAAAGCTGACTGTTGTCGTTCTTTGAAATGACTGGCATGTTCTAACTCCCAAAAGTGGTGAACTGTTGAGTTGCTCTCTGATGTATTTAGCTGTGGGCTGCTTACAGGGACAGGGGAAATTCAGCTGAAGCTGACAGAGCAGCATCTTTTTGCTGAAACAAACATGTTAATAGTACAGTGACAAATCTCTGATGTCTGTTAGGAAAAAAGCTAGCACGGAAATTTGCAAATGCGCTCCAGTTACTTTAAACTGGGCGTGTGTTATGCTTTTTCTTACTGTAAATTTAATCTTACAATTCACTTTCAATATGCATGGGGAATCCAGAGGCTTGAATGTGAAGTCAGTTCAGTTCACAGAATCGCAGAGTGGTAGGAGTTGGAAGGGACTTCTGGAGATCATCTAATCCAACCTCCCTGCCAAAGCAGGTTGCAGAAGATCGTGTCCAGGAGGGTTTTGAATTTGACTCCACAAGCTCTCTGGGCAGCCTGTTCCAGTTTTGTCACCCTCAAAGTAAAGAAGTTTTTCCTGTGTTCCAGATTGTGCTTATTGCCCCTTGTGCTGTTGCTGGGCACCACTGAAAAGAGCTCCATCCACCTATTAGTCATCCTCCAAGAAACAGGCATTCATGTAAGGAAAGGCCATGCTTCCCAGTGGGAAGTTACTGGAAGGGACAAGCGACCTCACTTAACGTTTGGCTGGATCTTGCTGTACAACCGTAGTCAAAGAAGAAGTAGTCAATGTGCAGCTGACCAGCACGACATAGTTACTGGTTTTCTGAACCCACTAAATGAATCTCTGAGTATGTTGCAAATATTTTGTATAACTTCCTCCTCCCTTAAGTAGCCCTCGCCTGCCCAAGAGACAGACTCACCTAATGTTCAAGATTAATGGAGAGCACGGAGGGACAGATGTATTCAGGGTTGCACCATGTGGCCCCTTCCAGCTGCAACTGATTTACCTGGAAAGGCCACTGCCCTCAGCTTATCTGCAGGTACTCATTGCCATCCCTTCCTAGTGATCTTCATTTAAATCCGTTGTGGTCAAACTGAGCTGGGTCAGAAGCTCAGAGCAGGTGTAGTAGGGGAATGGTGTGACCACGACCGTGTTTGTGTGAACTGGCAGCACATCCACTGTGGCTGTTTCTAACAGCTGCCTTATGCTGGCTACTTTAAAGGGAGAACTGGATCTCCCTGCCGTTTGCTCTCCCACTAAACGACATCTGAAATACATTAAGTGCTATATTTAAGTTGCTGTGTATCTTAGCTGGTAGCAGTACTCCAAAAGGACACGTTAAACCCTTACCTTTATCTTTCATGATGGCTAACAGTATACACTGCTTTTATGACTTAGGCATTTTGGCTTTTGAAGGTTTTGCCAACTTGTACTGGCAGCTTTAACAGTAATTAAAATCATTTGCCCATTGTCTCACAGGCCATTCTGTAGGATTACAGTTTTCTAACAGGGACACCTAGTGGTAAAATATCTTCTGCTTAAAAATACATTATTTGAGTCCTTTTCTTTGTATCTGCTATTTCTGTGCTTACTACCTAATGTCATTTTTTAAGCAGTAAATTTCTGATGCTACCATTAGAGAGCGTCTATTTGTTTATCAATAACAGGCCAAACTCTTCTCAGATCATGGCGTGTAATGTTTTCCCATGTTTTTTTTCTTTTCTATTTAAATAAATATATTTTCGTGAAAGCTCTTAATTCATTCTTTCTGTCTGTCTGCCTTTCTCTATTCCTTAGCAGAAGAACAAGGTGCTTGGAATAAAGAACAGGTACATGTTAAAAGACAAGATAAAAAGACACTGATTCTCGTGCAGTAGTCAGAGGATCACTGGTCTAATGATATAGTTGTCATCAGAGTTAGTGTAAGGAAAGTGGATAAGGAATTTTATGAATTTATCATTCCACAGGGACTGTTTGTGGAGTCACTCTTGGGTACTTGGGTTGACCACAATGCCTGCAGGGGCTAAAAGGAGTCTGCCTTTCCTACTCTGCTTCCAAGGATGCCGGAGTATAATGGACCAGGTGCTTCTTGTTTTGTCACTTTTCATAAAAGCATCGGATGCCACTTCACAGTGAAATGTGGGTTTTCTGCTCCCTTCAGATGGAATTGTGATGCAGCAACTTAAGAAGTTGTGGAGAAAGAAAGACATTCAGTAGCCTTGGGTAGACCCAGAAAATGGTGAGTGGGTGTTTAAAACCAAGCAGATAACACAGTTAATAGTACTCTACTTTAGAGGCTGGTACCAAGTAGAATAATGCAGGGGTCTAGCTTGGGACCTGTCCTATTTAATGTTTGGTTGTTTTTTCCAGTGCCCTGGAGGAGGTGACAGACTGCTTGTTTATAAAGTTTGCAGATGACAATAAATTAGCCTGATTAGAGGGACACAAACTCCCTGTGGAAATGGGTCAGCAGGAGCCCAGTGACATTCAGCAGGGCCAAAGGCAGAACCCTGCCTTGGGGAGGATGAGCCCCAGCCACCACACAGGGTGGAGCCTGCCTGTCTGGGGAGCAGCTCTGCTGAAAGGCCCCAGGGCCTGGTGGGCAGCGAGCTGGGCACCATCCAGTCATGTCCCAGTAGCAGAGATGGCCAGCAGCCTCCTGGGCCATATTAATGGGGACACAGACAGTAGCTCATGGAAAGAGAGGGATCATCCCCTCTGCTCAGCACCTGTTAGATCATCTGGAAGACTGTGTCCAGTTTTGTTGCTCCCCAGTAGAAGAAAGAGATTGCTAAACTGTCACAAGTTCAGCAGAGGGCCACCAAGACGGTAAGGAGCACCTCCCCTGTGAGGAGAGGCTGAGGGAGCTGAGATGGTTCAGCCTAGAGAAGAGACGGCTTCAAGGGTCTTAACACCAGCCTGCTCATAGGGTGTGTATCAAGAAAGCAGAGCCAGGTTCTTCATAGCATTGCATGATGTGATGAAGCCAGCCAGCAGGCTTGCCTGGAGGCAGAGAAGTCCAGATTGGATATAGGAAAAACATCTTTGTGCAGGAGAGTCAGGTGGTGGAACAGGGTGCCCAGAAAGACTGTGCTGTCTCCATCTTTGGGGACTCTCCAAACCCAAATGAATAAACCCCTCAACAGCCTGGACTGAGCTCAGAGGTGACCCAGCTTCACGCAGGCAGTTGGACAAGTGACTGAGACCTTCCAACTCCAATTATTCTATGATTATATGGGTTTTTTTTACCTCTGTGTGTGTGTCTGTACATGTGTGTACATATATGCACACAAGTATGTAATCTGAGTAATGAATAATTAGTTACAGTTGTTTTGCAAAGTATGTTCTTGGATTCTAAAAAAAAAGAAAGAAAATTCTATCTGTGTTGCTCAGCCCCTCTAGTTGAAGGGCCAGAAATATATTCATTATGTTTCAATTGATATTTTTAATTATAGTTGGTATTTGTGAGCCATTTACATGTGCGAGCTAGCCTGTTGGTAAGTGGCATTTAGATAATGAAGTGTTGCATCCCTTTTCAAGACAGCATAATTCTGTTCTAATGTATTAATAGCTGGTTTTGGACTGTACTGTGGCTCTATTTCTTCACTCTTCCTTTCTAACACCTTTTGAATATGCTGGACAATTTTAATCAAATTTGAAGGACAGATAGTGTCTCAGAAATAAGTCATTGAGTGGAGTGACCAAATTAATCCCTCTGTTGAGGATAAGAAAGGCTCTGCTCAGCAATTACATGACTTTTCATGACATCTTTTTTTTGGGTTTTATGCAAGTAACAACATCTTGTTTTACTCTGTGGTCACAAGGGCTATAACAGGGACAGCTGGGTTACAAGTGTGAGGAGAGGTCTCTGGAGCCAGGAAAGAAAAGAGGGAACAGCAGAAGAACATGGACCTGCAGGCAACTAAGTTGTTCTGTAGCTCAATTTCTCACGAAGGGCTTGTCAATGGTTTTCAAAGTGCTTTGGTATTGTGATCCATTTCGTGTGATCCGTGGTCAGTATTGTGTGATTTCACTAATGTCACAATAGAGCTGATTTCTGGTTCAGGGCTCATGCCTTGGTGTCCTGCTTTGAGTATATGAATGCTGGTGACTTGGAGACTGACCTTTCATACAAGGAGGACCCATCTGAAAATAAAATAGATCTATAGCAAGAATCACAGTGGGAAAATAACTACAGCTTGTGTCTTTAAGAAACTGAATAATCCCCAAACCTCTAAAGAGTTTACATGGTATGATAACTGTAACAAGAGCTGATCCTGAAGCCTCTTCTCTCTCATCAGTGGCTTTGCTCAGCTATGCATGACCAGCTGGGGTCAGCCTGCGTCCAGCTGAATACCTCATATTTTCAATAAAGGTTCAGGACACAATTTCACTCGTTTCCCCAGAAATAACAGCCTTCATCACTTCCCTTACCCATTTTGTCATGTGTTCGTGGTAAGAGCAGGAGCACACATGCTGTTTCTGGCACTGAGGAGGAAATAATTAGTTGGGGGGGGAGGCAGCTTCTTTTGGGGACAGTGCTGCCTTAAAATTCTTGTGAAACTACAGCCTCAGGCATTCTTGAGCTTTCTGTTTCACCATCTGAAGGGATGCCATCTACACTTTTTTTTTTAAAGCCTCTGAAGAGCTTAGTCTGTTTTATGAGGAATGTGTTAGGTATCAGATATTTATGTAATTATACTAATGAAGTGGTTTTGTTTATTGTTTTGTGAGGAAATGCTTGGTATTTTTGGATTCGTGTTCTTCAAAAAGAGAAGATGAATTTCCTGTTAAGATTTCGAGTATGATTTTTTCAAATGTCTTCAGAGGAAAAAGTAAACTTGAAGAATGATTACAGAATATTGGCTAATTAGCTATAGTGTAACTGCTTTAATTACTTTTATCCCTGAAGCCACATGACTGTGCAGATGACTAGCAGATGGTTCATTTAAAAAAAAAAAAAAAGAAAAAAAAAGAAAAAAAGACGTGTTCACACTGCAAGGTTAATGAGCCTAATTAAATATAGTTTTCCTTAGCCAGATACTAAATCATAAGGCTTGAGGGAGTGGGGGAAGGGAAGAATCCAAAGGCAGTCAGTTCTATTTCAAATAATAGTTTTATTCTGATTTTTAATGCAAAAAAAAAAAAAAAGCTGGAATTGTGAGTGTTTTTTTCTGAATAGAGACGCTTACATTTAAAGATTTAGTGAGACCTCACGTGGCAAACTTTGAAAGTCTATTTAGAGGCGATTACGCTGAGACATATTTGTTTTCACTTGCCCACTGTTTTAATTAATGGAGAAGTGGGCTTGAATAAGAGGTCTGTGTTGGATAGAAGTCTCCATCTGCTGCTTTGTATTACTAGAACCTTTGTCCTTCCTCACTGTGTGTTTTTTTTATTATACCAGTTTATTTCCTTTAGTAAGCTGCTTGTCTTACATTAAGTTGTTCAGACAGTTCTGATTTCTTTTTAAAGATTTTTTTTGTTTTGTTTTGTTTTCTGCATTTGCTTTGCACATTTGTTTAATATCCCACATTCAAAAATATCTTTGGAGATCCAAATTCTATGGTCTTTCAAGGAAACTTACATCTCAGGCACAAAAATGAGATATGGCACCTTGTTGAGTTGGCATGTGCCAGCTACCTTTGTGACCAGTCAGGACTAATTAAAAACAGAAGGTAAAGTGTGTTGTGCAATGAAAAGGACTTAAGCCAGTCAGTTTCATCATATTTGCACAGAACTAAGAACCATGCGATCAGCTATTGCTGATCAGCTGATACATGGCAACTTTGATGAGTGACTTTGGGCAAAGATGAGTTAGCAAAAATAGTAGTGTTTTTTCACTTGCACTATTCCCCCTCTTTTCTCCCATCGTTTGTGAATTTCTTGAGCTGCTTGCTTCTCTGGCAGAATAAATAATCCTTGAAAGTGGAGAAAAGTAATGAAGGCTTGTTGTTTGACTGGCTTGCAACTTTGCAATCTCTTCCTTTTCTTTGTCGCCATACAGTGAGGCTGATGCTAAAGTCTTACAGAAATCATTAAATTCCTTGGGCTTCTTTTGAAATTCCTTCTTTGGTTTACCTTTCTTTGCTTTTGGCCAACATTTTGACCTTGCAGGTACTGCTCATTTAATTACTTGTATGTGCTAATAGGAAAGTGGTAGCAGGATGGCTTACTGTGCTTAGAACAAGATTTCATTTAGCTGTGTTTTCATGCCTTTGTCTTGCATTTCCACTGAGTCATCTTTGCCCAAAATTAGTTTCTCCAGAGCTTTTTGTAAGTCTAATTAGGAAAACAAGCCTGTATTTACACACAGTTTAGCTAGCATATTCGTTCTGCGCATTTTTTTGGCTATTAAAACTAGAAAGTAGGAAGAAAAAAATTTGAGGATAAGATTTCTGTACAAAATCAGTGATTCTGGCTATCGCCTTTTTTTAAGATTTAAACCTTTTTTAATCAGTGTGCTTGAGGGAAATGCAAGTCTAATACAGTAGTGAAGAAGACTCGTAGAGATGAGATGCTCTTAATAAATTAAGTCTCCCAGAGTTATTATCTCTTAGTATCTGAGCCCATGTCCATGTAGTGACCTTAACTGATGGTGGTGTTTGATGATTGATGGTGGTGTTTGATGATTGATGGTGGTGATTTGATGATGATTGGTGATTAATGATTGTTAATGTTGTCTTCAGAGTATTTTCAAGGATTGCTTAGATAATTAGTATTAGAAGAATTATTGATGTCTTGGCATTTAAGAGATTTTAAAGTTTACCTGATTTCTTTTTCCTGTGTACTTTTTTGAGCAGTTTGGGTTTATTAAAATTCAAAATTATGCTTTTGGATTATTGTACTAAGCAGAAATTTCAAGACTGAAGGGCATGAACTCTCAGCTCTCCTTTAGCAGTCAGTTACCTTTTTTTAGGCAGTGTCCAATTTTTGGTGGTTCTGTTTTTAAGACCGTTACATCATTTTACTAAACGTTGAGTATCTGCTGCTCTTTGGGTCTGGTTATCGTTTATGGATACTGAAATTTCGTGAAGTTGTGACCCAGGCTGGCTGCAGTAGGCTGCTGAAGGAATTCACATGTTGAAGGTGTTGTCCTGAGTTCTCCAGGGTGCTTGGCACTGTGAGTGCTTCACAGGCCAGCAACCTCCAGGCAGATATCATAGAATGGTTAGAATTTGAAGGGACCTTAAAGATCATTGAGTTCCAACCCCCCTGCCATGGACAGGGACACTTCCCACCAGAGCAGGTTGCTCAAAGCCCCATCCAGCCTGGCCTTCAACACTCCCAGGGATGCAACAGCCACAGCTTCTCTGGGCAACCTGTTCCAGTGCCTCACCACCCTCACAGGAAAGAATTTCTTTCCAGCATCTAATCTACATCTCCCCTCTTCCGATTTAAAACCATCACCCCTTGTTCTATCCGTACACTTCCTGATTGCCCAGGAATTCAGTGCTTTTGTAAACCTGCTGCTAGTCATGCCCTAGTAGCAAATTCCATAAAATTAGCTCCAGACAATAGCAACTCAAATACTTTGTTATGCAAGGGTCTGTCCAGAGGTTTTGGTGACTCTGTGGGGTGCAATTCCTGTAAACAAAGGTTCACACACACAAAAAATGTTATTGTATCAGCAGACAAGCAAAGGACTGAATAAATGTTATCGTACTCTGGAATCAAGAAGTAAATCAGCAAGCAATGATTTTATTTAATTTTATTTTTTAATATGCTACATGTATAATAAACTTCATAGTCTAGGACTGGCAACATAGTGTCTCTCATCAGCAGTAAGTTAAATGAGTTGTAATGGCAAACAAAACATGCTGGGTGACACCTCCACTTCACACATCATACCCTGACACAAGTTAATGCTATTATGATATTTTGGACAGGTGATTAAGCGAGCCCCTAAAAGGACATAAAAGCACAACATACTGTTCAGAGGTCTCAAACCAAACTACAACTTTCTTCTGAAGTCCTACACCATATATTGAAAAAACCCACAGAAATAGATGAAACTCTTTTTTTTCTTTTTTTTTTTTTCCCCCTCCCCAGAGCTTGGCTGGATCTCAAAAGTGCATGTGAATGGGCCTGCAGTTGTGAGGCATGCAGAAGAAATTAAAAAATGGAGAACTGTGAAAGGTAATTGGCAAGTAAGTGCTCTTTTTATGCATTCTGTTCCTGTATTTTTAAATCAGTCACTCTCCCTCTCCAGGCTGCAATATTGAATTTTTTTCAAGATGCATGTAAACTTAAAAGATGTGCTTGTCCATGTCTTATTTTAATAATTTGTATTTGATGATGGTGGGATGGAATAAGGCGATGCATTTATCCAAACACGTTAAAAACCTTATAACTCATGAGTGGCAAAACCGCAAATGAATTTAAGTCATCTTTATTCATGAGTGGATTAAATTGTATATTACTATCCCACCACATTTATTCTGTTTCCCAGACAGACTTCTCTGCACGCTGCCTTCTTATTTTTTAATTCTAAGGCTGTAAGATATGATCATGGTCCCTGTCAAGTTTGACCTGCCTGGATGATTTTTCTTTACTTAAACATCCCCAACATGTGATTTTTTTACTTAACTAGTTCTTACATAAAACTCAAAAGTCCTGACTGGGACGGAGAGAAAGGGGGGAAAAAAAAAGGAATTAGAAAGAAAAAAAGAAAGAGGAAAAAAAGCACTATTAGTGTTAAAGGGGTTGACTTCTCATCTCCTGAGATAAGGAGGTAAATGATCAGTTATTGTCCACCTTAGTATAAAATAGGTTCACTTAAGCTGTGGTAAAGCAAGTGGTGCCAGCAAACTTTTCTTCAAGGCTATCTTCTCTTCATTGAACTCACACATTTAATGTCTTAGCAGTTACTGTCATCCTCTACTGTTACTGCCCCCCTGGCAGAACTGGTAGATACTGGCCTGCTGTGCATTTTGGTTTCTCCAGTTTGTATGTGAGAATGGTAATGCAAAGCCACCAGGTCTGCACGGTAAGCTAATACCTTCTGCAAAGCAGGACAGCTGAGGCATGGCCTTGTGCTGGTTTCTGCCATGTCAGCAGCAGGATGGGAAGAGCTGAGAGGGGTCTGACAGACAGAGCTGGCTGCAGGATGCTGTAGGTGCTTTGGCAGCAATCAGGCAGGGGTCTCAGAAACGCCACGGAGAAAAGCCCAGAGCTCCCAGTGAGCTCTCAGCCGTGGGGTTGTGACTGATGTCTAAAGGACAAGTTGATTCTTTCTTCACTGAACAGCTGTTCCACAAGCAATTGTGTGTGATACCTTCCTTCTGCTCACCAAACAGGGAGAAGACACTAATTCAATTACATTTAATTTTTAAAAAAGCAGTTCAAGATAGTTGGTATCCTGAGCTTTGCGTGTGGGACAGTCATTGCGGGGTGACTGAAGCTGCGTTCACAGTGAGCACAGATCCCGTGGGCCACAGTTTGGGTGTGTTTTGATGTAGCTGTGCAAGATCCTTCTTGTAGGTGATACAAAACAACTTCCTGCCCATTATGTGAACCTGAAAGTCTGTGCTTTAAATGTTCTGATTAAATAAAAAATTGACATAAATCGAGGAAAGTTAGACATTAACTCAGCGTTTCCCAAGAGTTTCTTACACGTAAAAAGTCACTTGATACCAAGTTTAGCAGTCCAGTGGCTCTGGGTTGGGAAATAGTGTCAGTGATAAAATCCAGAGGGTGTTCCACAACCTTGGCTATCTTCAGGTGCCGTAATATAAAAGGTAAGTCTTGTGATTTGACAGAATTTACTGTATAAAGAACAAAGGAATAGAGAGCCACAGGCTTTGGTTACAAAGAATCATTGGGAAGAAAGGGATTTAGTGTTGCTCCCTCAACATGGCTGTAGGACAAATGTTTAATTATTACTAGCGCTTCTGCACTCTCCTGTGCAGTAGCACTGGTACTGAGCTACTCAGGTGAGATTTTACTTTGAAGAATGCCGAGAGATTATTTTCAGAAACATCTTTCCTGTATTTGAACACTGTCGTTGTGGTCATGATATTTGCTGTTTATTTTACAGAGATGATTTTGAACTTTTATGTGTTTGAATGTAAGTAGCACCAACATATTCAAATTTTGAAGCCCATTTCCGAAAATACACATTTGAAAAATCCTTTTAAAAAAATCAAGTTCATATCAGTACTTGGGACTCCCTGACTACGTCTGCCTTGATGACTTTATGATTCCTGTCATAAGACATGAGGCAAAAATTCCCTCGAGTGAAAGATAAAAAAAATCCAAGTAAAAGAAACTTAAAACCATTTAAAGTGAAAAACCCTTCAGAAGTATTACAGGGTGAAAGCAGAAGTCTATTAGAAACAAGCAGTTAAGTTTAGGCTAACAGAGACCAGTAAGGGTTCGTTACTCTGTTTAGTCACCCCAAAGTAGCTTTCAGTGTAACATTTACTACAGGTTCAGAAAGGAGACTCCCATCAGCAAAGTGTGAAAAATTTATAGGCTCGCCAGCATCTTAAGATACTCCCATGAAGAAACAACAAATTTTGCTACCTGTACTGACAAATCATATCATGGAACAGGGCAGTCAGGGAGAGACTTTATGGACTCAAGTTGACTTTGCTTGTTGCAAACTCTCCCTGTGTTGAACAAGTGCCTGCTAGGAGAGGTCAGTTTTTATTGAAGCTATCACTATAAAGGAGAATTTGCTGGAAGACCTTCAACAAATATTTTAAAAGAATGTCTTAAGCTCAATTTTCGTTCAGCACAAAATCTCAAAAATTGTTAGTTGTGCTTCTGTTCCATTCTCCAATCAGTTAAGTCTTTTCGAATTCTGTAGCATTTTCATCTAAAGACTGTTTTAACCCTGTCACTTAGCTCTTGCTTTTGGTTTTTGCACCAAATAATTACAGATGGTTTTTATTCCCAATTCACACAAAAGAAAATGGAAACACTTGGAGTCTAGACCCTAAGTTTTAAGGAGTCTGGGTTCTTACCCCCGTGCTTCATTCTCTCAGCAGGAGAAGCATGCAAGCACCCAAGTGTGCAAATTGCTGATGTGTACACTCATCTGGTTATTGGCAATTCCAAACCTGTATAATTTTTTGTGCATGCAAGCTTTAAAGATACAGACATAGTATATGGAACAGAGTATATTATAATAATGAGGTTTCTCACATAAGTGATTTTTTTAATCTTTGTCTTCTAGAATTAAATTTGAAACTAGATGCTTTTTGTCATGGTGAAAATGTTTGTTGGAGTCTTAGAGTCCCATTTGGTAGTTAGCTTTTGCACCAAAAATTGGAATTGGATTCTTTGATTCTGAGAGGGCTGACTTGTGATTCCAAGTCCTTTCTGTGCTGTTGGATGCTGCTCAAGGCATGAACAAATGTCTGCCATCCTTATTCTTACAGTGAGAGCCAGGCTTCTGAGTCCTGCATCTTCTAAGTCGGTTTGGTTTTGGAAACATAAACTGAAATACTATATTTCCTGTTTCACTCCATGTGTAGGCTGCTTGGCTGCTGAAAGCTGTTACCTGCATAGACCTTACCACTCTTTCGGGTGATGATACTCCTTCAAATGTTCACAGACTGTGTTTTAAAGCAAAGCATCCCATCAGAGAGGATCTGCTGAAGGCCCTGGATATGCATGATAAAGGTATGATTGGTTTTGTTGTGGTCTTGTGTAGAGAAAATGTTTGCTTTTGCTTAGTATTTTTTCAATTTTCAGATATCTGTAAAAATGGCCTCCCCTTCATAATTCGGAAGCAGTTATGGTAGGCAGCACCACAGAGCTAATAGTCCCGAGAGAACAAACTAGATTCCATGTAGTCTTATTCAAAGCAACTATCTTAATTTCTAGCTGCAAAATGTCTATTCCATTGAATGAATATAAGAATACAAGGAGAAAAAAGATCCACGCTCAGTTTGGCAACCAAAGTGAAGCATGAACTCAGGGTGACACTGTAAGTTATGATACTCGATGAGCAAATTTTTTATGAAAGCCACAAGTGTGTAACCTCTGTGTATGTCTTTTAATAACAGTATTGAGTATTCTCTTAATCGGCTGATGTCCTTACTAGATGGGAGAAGGGAAGAGTGTTCATGTGACTTCTTTGGATTTCATGCTTAGCTGCTGTTGCTGTATGTAACTACCAAGTCTGCCGCTTTGGCTGTTGGAAAAGGTGCATTCCACAGTCCTAAACGTGTTATTTTTTTACTTCAGAAAACATTTATCTGTTGCCTGCATGTATCAGTAGTTAGGACAGCCAACACCTTTGCAGCCTGGTCTACTTTAAGGAATCAGTCCTGTATGAGTGTATGTGGTTGTGTGCATATCACGTGTGCAGACACAGTTCCCAGCTAAGTCAAGAGACAAAGGGGTAGAAGACAACACTTAAGATCTAGCAGTAAAATTTTCATTGATATTACCCAAGTAGGCTCCATCTGAAGTCTCAATGCTATACCCAAGACTGAACGTGATTCAACTTCAGAGCAAATTGAAACAGTCAATATAACCATCAATAAAACCCCTTTATATCTTCTGAATTTTTTCAGATGTAAACACTGGTGTGTCAGCACTTGACTTTTGTCCTGTCATTTGGCCGTGTCATGATCTGTCAAAACCAAAATCTCAGTGACACGTGGGGCATGCTTTTACTAGTGAAATCTTTCAGTTGTACATGGGCGTTGATGAACTGATTGAAGTCATATGATACAAAACCAAAGAGGAAGCAGGCCCCTGTTTTTGAGCCATACACATAAAATATCAAATATCAGTCTTTTTGTAAAACTTGGATTTATGGACTCTTCAGACAGTTGAAGCATTAAATATGAAGTCAATTATCTGAGACTGAGAATATAATTTTAACTAGAAATGCAGCAGGACTGCATTAACAGACGGACTGCTTGGTTGCTGCTGGGCTCAGTTTGGCTCAGCAAGTAAGGACAGAGCTTGGCAGTGCGGTTTCTCTTGCAGTAATTTGCTGACTAAGCATGTCTTAACTGAACATGTTGGCACTAAGCAGTGAAGCTGTCGATAAGGATTTTGGCATTTTAATTCCTGCTAATGCAGACTTGCTCCTAGGGTCAGGTGAAGGAACACAAGGGAAGTAACAATATGGAGAATCATCTGAAGTGCTTGAACAAGAAAACAGATATCCCTGGTGTAGGTGCTTAAAATCCTTGTGAGAATGCAGAAGTGGGAGGTGCAGACAACACACACATGCTCATAATATGGATTGGAAATCTATACGTATGAAAAAGTGAACTGTGGCTTTTTCAGGTATAACTGTTGGAGCGGTTTGTGTATATCCTGCAAGAGTCACCGATGCTGTTAATGCCCTAAAAGCTGCTGGCTGTAACATACCAGTAGCTTCAGGTACGTTTTATTCAAAAATATCCAATTATCTATTTTGATGTTATAAAATATATAGAAAAATCCAGAAGTTTGGACTTGCTTTTGTTAGAGTAAGATAAAAAGGTAGCAAGAGGAAGGAAGGGAATTGAGGGGAGGATTTGCTTCTGGTGCAGTCTTTTGTTTTCTTTCAACTTCAAGCTTATCAGCAATACTGTCTTTTTTATTGGAAGTTCTTCAAAGAGGTCCTTGAGATCTATCAGTGTTTCCCTCACCTGAACAGAAGAAACTGGAATAGTGTGCAGGACAAAGTATTAGTAAACTAAGTAGATAATAATAATAAAACTACAATAGGAGATTTTAGGAGTTCTAATACAAGAGGTTTCTTCTCTATCAGTTGTTTGGCTTTTAAGTATAATCCTACAAACTGAATTCAGTGAAGCTGTGTGCAGAGGCAAGGGTTATTGCCTGCTGAGCAGCTCGCAGGTTCAGGACTTGTACTCACAAATCTAATAGTGGCAGCTCTTCTCCAGTCACCACACACCACAGACAAGTCCTGAATCTACAATAAGCAAGAAGTAGAATCAAAGAATTATGCAGGTTGGAAGGGAGCTCTGGATGTCATCTGCTCCAACCTACTGCTCAAAGCAGGGGCTAACTTTGAAGTAAGATCAGGTGTTTAATGCTAAGATCCATGTTTTCTGGTTTTGGTGGGGTTTTTTGGTTTGTGGAGTTTTTTTTGATTATTGTTTTTCCATTGTTGTGTAGGGAAAAATATATACTAAATGCATTTATATGTCAGAGAGAAAGAGGATCTCTTTGTCAGGGATCTTCTTTGTTAGTATTTCTTTGTTTGCCAAAGTTACCTTTAGGTTTTGTACTTAAGCGTCATAAAGATAATCTTAAGTAGACCTCTATGAATTTTTTTTTGCTGTATTGTGATTTAGCTGTTAAAATATTACTGGGATTTAAATTGAACTACTACTTAAAAGAATTGGGGACAATGAAGAGTGTATGTATTGCTTCATATATGAGTTCACTCCTTGTTTGCTCAATTCTGCTCGAGGCAATAGGAATTATGCTTTCTCATGTAGACTGCTTTGGAAAAAAATAAGGCATGGGAAAGAGATCTTTTTGAAAGATATACTTAGTATCTTGCTGGACTTTGGTTCTTGAAGGAAGATCAGATGCTTCTTGTGGATGAAGAGAGCATAGGAT
Organism: Thinocorus orbignyianus; assembly: GCA_013400375.1. Lineage (NCBI taxonomy): Eukaryota > Metazoa > Chordata > Aves > Ciconiiformes > Thinocoridae > Thinocorus > Thinocorus orbignyianus. Next base: position 1,385,851 of record VXBW01005110.1, on the reverse strand, counting down.
GAAGTGCTTCTAGATTTTTTTGAATTGTGGCAGGGATAAAAAATAACTTTCAAACTCTCTGGTGTATTAGAGGTATTTCCAGTTTTCTGATCAATTTATAAAATGTTGTCTTCCTTCTACCTGCATCCTCCTCCTTGCTAGTGGCTGCTGGATTCCCATCTGGACAAACTCCTCTAGAAACCAAACTGGCTGAAATAAAGCTAGCTGTGCAATATGGTGCCAGAGAGATTGACATAGTCATTAGCAGGAGCCTGGTGCTCACTGGCCAGTGGGAAGGTAAGTACCCACCCTTTGGCAGGGAGCCTAAACCTCTGTATATGCACGTGCAAGCTCTGTCTTTGTCTCTTCCCCGCGTCTCCACATCAGTCCTTGAAGAATTTTGTTCCTCCCCTAAGCGACCGATAATCTAGAACACTGAACTAAATAAAAACTATTTCACTAATTTATGACTAATGGTTAGATTTTTTAATTTTTTAAAAAAGAATGCTGTTACAAGTTCTGTTAGGTTTGGTATCCAGAATGACTTTGTGTTTTGAAAATTCGGGTCTATTCCTTCTGTGCTTTTAGAGGATCTTGTATACAGAATTAAAAAAATAACAAGTGGAATGGAAGTGAATGCCTGTGGTCTAATTATTTGAACGGTTTTGTTAAAACCCCTAAGGGGCTTCTAATGTAGATGATACCTTGTTAAATATACATGTTTCAGTTCTTGACAAAAATGTGTATTTTAGTTGTTTTATTTTCCCTGAAACTTGAGGGTACAAATTGACTGCTCATATTATTATTGATGTTCTTGTGCCTATAGACTACTACTAATTAGTAAGAACAATAACGCTGAAGATGGTTTTTACTCTAATTGCCTCCTTAATGTACTGTGAATGGTTTGCCTTAAGTGCTGACAGTGCTTCTATAACTAATCTCCATTTGAAGGTAAACACATCACTGTCTGGGAATGAATTTTCTATTTAATTGTATAATGCTTTCCTGCAATAGCCTGTTTGCTTGGAAGACGTTATAAAGGATCCTGGTACCCGAGTTTGGTTAAGGAAATACAATAATCATGGTAACTGATTTTGATCTTCCTTCAGTTAGCAGAATTGAACCAAACCCCAAGTTTCCACATCTGTGTCTTCGGGACTGATATCCTGGTGTCTACTTCCTCTAACATTTTGACCTCTTTTGTGGTATTTACCATCTCATTTTATTTGCTCTTACGTATATGCAACTTTACAGATGTTTGACTTCCTGAAAATGGGCGTCGTCACAGACATTTGTTTTTTTCAGAGTGGGTATTTTAAGTTTTGGTATTGCCCCAGAAATTCCTAGAATATGGAGACTGGGTGATTGAGGAGTTTTAAATAGAACAGAGTGATAGTAAAATTCTGTACCAGCTGGTAGCAAGACAAGACACACACCTTCCTGTGCTATATCTTTGTTAGGGTCTACACCATGGGTCTACAAAGCAGGTATCCCCTCCAAGAGCTGCCCTTCGCTGGGAACACATGCAGGTCTTGGATACCAAACAAGCTGAGTGGTTTGTCACCAAGACTGAAAAAACATCACTAAACTGGACTTGAGCAGCAACTTGACATTGTGTCTGAAAAAGTCTGTATGATAGCAATTTTTGAGTTAACTGTGGTCACCACGCTTCAGACTTCATGGTGCAAACTGCTGATACGTACAAGTTGCATAGAGCAGAGATCAGAAAGTTAGTTGCAAATGCAGGCTTGAGGTGATATTGTATGGGATTACGCAAAAGAGAACACAGATGGGGAAATATAGGACTAGATTCAGAGAGAATGTTAGTGATTGAAATGAGGTGGATGCATGTTGTTAGGTTTTTCTGTGTGGGAAACAAATTGTTTTCTATGATCATAAATTACAGAGAGGAGTGCACTGAGGTAGCAGTGATGGATCTAGTATAAAGCTGTCAGTTTATTAAATAAATAAATTACAGATAACTTTTGATTTGGTATGCATGTTCTTTTATCCACAGCTGAAGATGTGACAAGCTTGAAAGCCATCCTTTGTTTGGCAATGGTTAGTTTACATTTCTTTTACTGAGGGCAGAATTGAAATGATTTCCAAATGTTTTCTGAAAGTTTGTTTGTGAATGTGAATCTGTGTATGGCGCATGTTTACATTGCCTTGAAAAAATCTGCCTCAGGAGCAGAATTTACTTGCCATCCAGATAATGTTGCTACAGGGTGAAAAATTCTAATATTCAACTTGCCCATCCAAAAAAAATAAAAATTCTTCAGTAGGTGGTCTAAATATTTTGGTGAAAATCTAGTGTTCTGACTTCTTGTTTTGCTTTCAATAGATATGTATTACCTGTGTGAACATGTAGGTTTCCACCTCTGTCTAAATCATTAGATATGGTACATGACAATGTGTAAAGTACATTTAAGGAAGCTAGAAGAAGGGATGAAGAAGTCTGTTTTTAAGGTTGGAAAAGTCCATTGCAGTAATTATGCATGTATTCAAGGTATTTCATCATCTGGAGCTGTCTAGCAGTTACGACAGAACCTCTGCTTATACTTATAACACTGGTATATTTTTATTGTTATTTTCTCATGCTGCCTGTTCTTCACAGCTTTAGGAGTTAATGCCAAAAGGATGCACATGGTAAAAGCTTTATCCTACTGTTCATACATTTTAGCTTTTTTCCTGTGCCATATTTGAGGCCACCATGATAGAATAGTGTTGCTTTGTGATTTCTTTCAAACCTCATTTAGTTATTAAGATTTTTAGTGTATGTCCAATTATGTCAAGTTATTTTAAAGCGGTTCTTAAACACTGGTTGGAACTCATTATGAGACTTAGAATATATTTTCTAGATCTTTCCAAAGTGATTGTTAAGAGCTTTTTAATAGTGCTGAACTTGAAAGCAGCTTTATTGGACAGCTAATTTAGGTTGGAAAAAAACATTAAATGAGATTTAAGTTTATGAACTTACATACCTTTTACAACCTATTTTACAACCACTTTACAGTAGTTTATTCAACCATTGTCTTCTGTCACTTGACAAGATATGGAATAAGCTTAAAAATCACAATTTAGGTACTGTCTTTAGGCACAGAATTTGGAGCCTGTATGTAAAGAGTGATGAAGTTGACCAACAAATTGTTAAAAGAAACTGGAAAACTTTATTTATTTATTTATTTGCTGTTATTGATGAATCTGTTGAAGTTGCTGTACCTGCTGATGCTGCCTGGGTACAGTAATGTTACTTCTAGTTCCACAGCTTTTAGCAAACCCACTGGACATACCACACTGTCAGTGGCTTCAGAGGTCATGTTAAACCATCATTTTCCCTATGTCAGTTGAATGTTTCTACAACAAAAGGGAAAAACCCAAGTATACTCCAAGAAGTTTGAATCTGGCTGAGTTGATGAAATACATTAGATATAACCTCCTTATGGAAGCTGCCTTTCAATTCTTGTTACTGATTATTCAACTATGAGTTTGGAGGCTTTGCTCAGGGATTGGGCCAACCTTTTATACTATGTACTTCGTGAGTAGCACAGAGAAAATACCCTTCCTACTCCAGAGACTTGAAAAAGACTCCACACGTTGCTTACGAATATTATAGTTGGATTTACCATTTTTCAGATGTACAACCTGATTTGGGACCTCAAAGTCTAGTTGCATAATTTGTTTCTCATATTGTCAGCAACAGTTCAGACTCCTGAAGCCAAGCTCTGTTTTCAGTTTCACGTGAATCACTGGAGCCTGGAATTGCACATATGTGGCTGAGAGCAGAACTGAAAGAGTCGTGTTGTGCTGATAGCCTTCTGCTTGTCATTTTGTTAACAAACCTGCCATTAATGTGCAAGACAGAAGGGATTCCAGCTCATTTTCCAGTTTCCCATCATGATTACCTTGATCTTTTGGTCTGACATAAATTGAAACATCTTCCCTCTTCATCTCAGTTTCTACCCTTAACATCAGTCAATGTGACTGACGAGATAAAAACAGCAAATAAGCTGAATTTGGAGAAAAAAAAAAAGTGTTTTTATCACCACATTTTACAAAAGACCTGTTTCATAATAACATTAAGCTGTTGTTATTTTTTCTCTTAATATTTCCATTTCCTGTGTAGGAAGTATGGATTATCCCCTTTATTACGTGAGTTTTAGGACAAACTTATTAGACCAAAGTAAAATGTCATCTAGACAACCTAGGGCAGATTATAGGCAGCAGTAATTGTCAGAGATGTTTGCTTGTGAGATGTGTAGGGGAAGGAGCATTTTCTTTGCTGTATTTAATAGCAGCTAAAAGTCAATGCCATGTTTGCAGTGAATAGTGAGAATTTTAGGAACACTACAAAAAAGCCACCGTCCAACACTTACCTTTTATAACAGGGGAAGTTAAAACCACAGCTATTAAAGTATTTTTTTTTATTTTCTATAAAATCTTAATTTTTCCGACTTCTACAAATGCATGCAATAAAAGCACAGATCTGAAGTTCATGAAAGCAGTAAGGTATCTTAAGTAAGTGGGTGCAAAGTAGAGTTCTTACATCACATCTATTTTAACAGCTAAGTCGGTGAAGCTGCTGCAGACTAAATCAGTGAGCATCTGGCTCCAAATACATTCTATATAAGTTGGCTTGCTTTGGGTTTTAGGTTTTTTGTTTGTTTGTTTTTCCTGGCTTAAGACTTCAACTTCTTTCAGGTGGATAGTGTTGGTGTGTTGGTTCTGTGTTGAAGACACTGCGCAGTATTGGCCGTTTCCTTTGAGAGCTCTTGATTGTCTTTCCCCTGTTTTTAACAGTCAGAAGGATAATCTTTTGCAGCTTCTTCTTGGTGGTTTTAGCTCTTGGTTGAAAATATGCCTGTGGGGTTTTCTGTAGTGGAGGCTTTTCCCAAAAGCTTTCTGCCACTTCTGCTAACCAGAGAAGCTCTATCTGCTGTGTCAGTTACCAGTGTTCTGCACAGATCACAGATATTCCTGGAACCACAGTGTCCTGCTCTGCTCCTGGTACTTGATGGAACTGAGTAGTTATGTGATGCATTTTTTGGCAGCACAGGCTGTCCCAGAAGCAGCCCAGGACCCCTTGAAACACTGAGTGCATTTTCAAGTGTGATCAACTACACCGGTACTTTAGACATTTGTCAGGAAGTTTCAGGACAATCAAGTTATTTGAGCCTTGATTTAAATCTGACTGAGTACTGAAACCTCTTTTTTATTTTTGAAAGGAGTAGGAGTTTTTGCACTTGTTCTATATCAAAGTTGTCCCTGCTTGCACTGAGACTGGGGTACTTTGATTCATTTTCTGTGTCCCAGAGGTAGTTGCATTTCTATTTGTGCTTTTACTGTAGGGTTGAGAATGTTCTATGAATGCTAGCTATTGTCTGCAATAATTGGCCTGCGAATAAAGAGCAGTATTTATTACCTACACACCTGCCCCATTAATATATGCCCACTTTCCCACCACCTCAGCTAGCCTGATAGACGCGGATGATTGAAGATCCTCAGTTGTTCATGTCTGTGGGTTGATGCGTGCTGTCAGATAGTGAGACTGTTCAAATGATCTTGGCACTAATTGCATGTAAAAGTACCTTCCAACAATAGGGAGGGTGCTATAGCCGTGGTACTAACTCCAGTGAACAACAGGTATGAGGATATAATTTCTTTTCATGGAATCCAACCTAAATGTACATTTTGTTGATTTTATTTTGACATTTTTGGCGATGCATCTTAAAGGAAGGGAAAACTGGGGTCTTTTCTTCTTGTTACTGAAACTAGAAGAACATGAAAGCCGCTTTCTCTGGCTTTCCAAAAGCTTTAGAAAAGAGTCACTCCACAAAAAAAGACTGCATTTGGATCTAACACGAGCAGTGTTATCAAATGCACAAGAAAATAGGACAGGTTCTTTGTATTTCCTTTTTGAGTCTCGATTTGATGTAGGTTTCTGGAGTATCATCAATTGATCAATAAAACATGCCAGACTGCATGCTACTACTGATTAATTCACACCTTTGGTACACAGTAAGAAACAAGGTGAAGCCTGGTGTCTATAAAGGGACTTGCTAAGTGCATTACCAGGTGTCTACTAATGCATGTGGTACATCTCAGAGGACCACCCCAGCGATCCCAGCCCCGGCCCCCTGCTGTGCTGATGGCATCAATAGGATGTGGCAGCATCGTGGGTGGAGGGGAGGTCCAGCTGTACAGCAGCTGGCAAGCCCTACTGTATGTTTCCAGGTTTCACTTCAGTATTGCTGAAAAAATTTAGTCTCTGTAGCCATATCCCGGATTTCTTTAGCAAGAAAGGTTTATTAACAGCTGTGTTTTAGACTTCTGTAAACAAACTTTTCAATTATGTGTTTGAAGATTGAATACAGTTTGTGAAAAGGACTCTCTTACAAAGGCTCTTGTTTGCTTATGTTATGTCTTTTTTCTTTTTAAAATTTAAATCTCAGAAATTATGACTGTACACTGTAAGAGCTGCTTTTCTCCTCACCATTAGCACTGTATGAGTCTTAATCCTCCTCAAGTGGTCAGCTTCTAACAGCTACATTCTAGCTCTTTTATTCTCCCTATGTTTAAAATTTTGTGGGAGCACTGCTGAATTTCACCAGGAAAAGGGCATGAGGATTTCCATGTGCTCCCTGTGTTGCACTACCTGACCGGGTCTGCAAGTTCTAGCTTTTTTTTAAAAAGTGCAGTTGGTTATGTCCAAGTTTATTCCAGTCCTTACTGAGTCTGTGAAAATATAAAGCTGTTAGAAAATTAAACGTGCCTCTGGCCATGACATTACAAGAGGTTACGAGAGGATGGTCTGCTGTGGGCAACGTCCGTGAGCGTCTAAATACTGGCTTGTCCTTCCTGTCCCTGCTTCTCCCTGGCTGCAGCTGCTGGCCACATGCTGAGTGGCAGTGCATCGAGAAGCAGCAGGCAGGTGGGATGTGTGCTAGTTTGTTGCAGGGACATGCTGACTGCTTGGAGATGAGAGCTAAGGAACACCAAAGGTCCTTCCTGAAATCTAGCTGGCTTCCTCTGTGAGCGTGGGCATTGGAAGTGGGGGCCCAGCTCTGCCCTTGGATGGCAACCGTGAAAAGACCAATCTAGGTTATAAAGCAGCGGGGAAGAAAAGCAATCTGAAAGGCAGGCAAAGCTGGGACCTGAGTTCAGGTGTGGGAGCTGTTGCTCCACAGCATGCTGGGCAGATGTTATCCCACTGGCCCTCCTGCCATGGTGCTTCCTCCACCCTTCCTGGGACCATTTGAGGTCCCAGCAGGTGATGGTCTGGGCCATTGCATGGGCAATGCAACCACCTGAGCTGATTTGTAAATGCAGATCCATGTGGATTTACTGGTCTCTGAGGTTTGATCCCAGGCCTTGGTGTCTCCTCACCAGGGATCTTAGCAGACCACATTAATTTGGCTGCATGCTTTCAAGAAATACTTATTTTCAAGAAGCTAAAGAGTAGGATTATGATACCTAAACGCAGGCATCCACCTCCATATCAGACTCCCCGAGTCAATCCCTTGGTACTAGGGTGTATAAGCCAGGGAGGATAGGTTGGGACATGTCAGATGGCACTAAGGTCTGTAATTCAATAACTTGTTCACACCTTTTGTGTCTTTTGGGTTTGAACCCTTTGGGAAACAGGGCCGAAGGGGGCAGGAGGAGTCGTGATACGATGTGGACAGGAAAACATAACTGTCCCTAAGTACTGATTCAATTTACTACCGTATTATTGCTGGAAAAACTGTTTTAAAATCAGTCTTGATTATCATAGCATTTTTTACTCCTGATGTATTCATGAGTGTTTGGCATACTGTGCACATTCTTAGTTTTGAGAGAACTGACATTAATAGCTATTAAGTTAAGTCTGAAACTGTGTGGCATTGTTAATTACCTCCAGTCATGTAATTTATTGAACTTGCAAAACTTAAGTTCTGGAGTGCTATGACTAATTATAAGATTGGAAATTAATCCAGAAGTGGAAATTACAGCCACACTTGAAAATGTCTCTCAGGCAACTTTGATCATTTTCACATGCTTTTATCCCCAGGTCTCTACGAGGAGATCCGTCAGTGCCGTGAAGCCTGTGGAGAAGCTCATATGAAAACAATCTTGGCAACAGGTGAACTGGGGTCCCTTGCCAATGTCTACAAAGCCAGTATGATAGCTATGATGGCAGGTAAATAGATGTGATTTTCTTTTTAAGCTAAGAATGTTTTTGCTATATTATTTACGAAGCTTAAAAAATTCAAGTTGCGAAAGTTTAGTTTTGCCGATAGTAGGCTAAAACTGTTCTGCTGCAATTGCTGAAGTTGTGGGTGTAGTAATGAAGTATCGCTAGTTTTGTATAACCTACAAAAACTACATGCAATGTTAAATAACACTTAAAACTGCTAAATGACAAAATTTGTGGGAACAGGTATTTGTTGTCAAACGTCTGATCCTTGGTATATTTAATACGGAGACATACATTTGGGGCAGATACGCATATTATCCAGGCAGTTGTGGGGAGCTACTGGTGTCGTATAGGTAGGTGGCTCATAAGCTTATTTTCAGTGCAGGGGAAAGTTCCCTGCGAAGATTTGTCCTGACACCTCTTGTTTCTGCTTTGCGATCACTTGTTCTAATCACCTCTCCGAGGGTGTGATTTGGGAAACCAACTGTGCTGGAAGCGCAGTGAAGGGAAGAACAGTGCGCACTCCAGCAGGCACTGGGATGGGCTTGTTTGTAACTGGTTTAAATTGGCACACTCAAAAGTGGTGGTACTCGCTACCAGCAATTAATTGGCACTTCAGAAGTTGTTCAGTCTTCACTGCCTTTGAAAACTCGATGACATCTGACGTGGTGTTTAGGAGTCTGTCTGTCTTTTATTCTGAACCTTTCAGCTAAGACACCCATTCCCATGAGCAGGAGAGAGCTTTTGGGGACTATATATAGTTTACAAACTATATTACTTTTTTTGCAGAGCCATAGCCATTGCAGACTGAATGTGGCAAAGTGCCCATTTGAGCCCAGATGCAGAGCAGTGTATTCTCTCTGCAGCTCTGAGTCTGCGCTGGTACAATTTTCCCTAGTTTAACCGGGATTTTAGGGCTCTGTTTTAATGCCATCTTTAAGATGCAAAACTGGGGAATGGCGGATTAATGCTGTGTTCTTTGAACTCTGTTTTAGACATCTGTGTCTTCCATTGTGCTTGAAAGAGGGGTCTTCATGTATATTAATAGGGAGCAGCGTAAAGATATACTAAGAACCCCTTGGATTAGTCTGTCTTCTAAACTTTCCCTTGGTTTTGTGTTGGTTTTTTTTCTGCTGTAAGCACTTCAGACCTGGAATTTCTTCTTGTTTTAGAGCCAGAAAAAAATCATCCAAGTGTTTTGTCAGTATTTAAATAAATACTCAACTTGCTGCTGACCTCATTGTCTTTCTCCTTATGCAACACTACGCTTATCTACTTCAAATAGAATGGGAAGCATTTCAGACTTTTTACATGCTCAGCTACGGTGTCAATTAGTATCATTAGATAGAGAGGATCACTATTATATCAGCAAATATTGCTTTTAATTAGGAGAGGTGTAAGAAATACACACTTCCTGTCATTTAAACTGGTGTACTAATCATTATGATCACTTTTTGTAACATGCAGTAGTGAAAAATTCAGGTTCTAAAGCATTAAAGATTTTCAGATTTTTTTTTTTACTGGTGTAGTTTTTTTGAAATACAGCAGATGGCTCTATTGTTAATGATTTTACTTGCATAGTTACTTATTTTACAAGATACATATCCATCTCAATATAGGCAGTAATTTCCTTATTTCAGTCTCTTGCTTTTTCTTTGTGGGTAGGTGTAAAAATAAGAATTTTTTGATCCCCTGTGTACATGTATTGAGGGACAGATTTTCAGATTCTGACTTGTCAGAACTGCTGAGAACCTCAAATTCCTGTTGAATTTTGTTTGAATTGTATATTTGTAACATTTGGGGGAGAAAGTAATTTGGCACAGCAGTTTTAAATTCTGGCTTTAGTGTATTTTTTTCAACTGGTGCCATGATTTAAAAGAAAGAAAGAAGATTTTCAGAGATCTTGTGGGTATGGCAGGTTCCGGCAACTTTTATCTGAAGGTAAAAAACCAAAAACTCTGATAAATTTGACCCTAGTAATTAGATTTATATGGGAAAATTAGTTACACAGTATAGAGGATTCAACTGCAAAACTGGCTTTAGAAGCTTTTGCTACCTCTGGCCAATTGCTTCCATCCTTTACACCAAAATTTACTGCTCCTTCAGCTGTGCTGTTAGAAGTGATCCTCGTGCTGCGTTGTAAGCTGAGTTTTCAAAGTAATACGATTGAAAATTACTCCAGAAAAGGGTTTCCTAGTTTGCTGTGTATTTTTTGTGATCGGTTGGCAATGGTGAATTTTTTAATTTTTTTTTTTTAAAGTGGTTGCAGCCTCAATAATCTGTTTTACAGCCTTGCCTGGCGTGTCATTCTGTCAGTGCAACTGAGGACAAGGTGTGCAGTCCTTAAACTTATTTCACTTCACTATGCATAATATAAGCCTATCACCTAGGGAGCACAAATTCTTAGACTTGCAGAAGTTTATGTTGCCCTTGCTGAGCATGCACACATTTACCTAGGTCTTGAAGCACAAAGCCACTTAGACATGTTGCAGTATGTATATAAAATGTATGTGTTTCCCATGTGTCTCATTTGTGAGACTGTGAAGGCTCAGAGAGTAACACAATGCTGATTGTAACTCCGTGGTTAAAAAGCTTGCCTGGGATGTCTGAGAGTTGGTCTCTTCTCCCACACAAAGGTCAATTTTACAGTGTATTTGCTGTTAAGGATCTCAGTCACTCCTAATAAAGTTGCTCTGCTTTGCATAAAGCAATTAATTGAATGGGGAGTACATCCCAGATGTGTCCTCTCCAGAGTAACTTTCCAAGATTTGTATGCAGTCTTCCTTGTGGTGGCTTGAGGAATTATTGGTGTAATTGGGAACCACATCACTTTATATTTAGTTTGATTCAGTTAGCAGGTGTGGGCTCAGCCACTGGTTAAGGCCAGCTGCACAGATCACTGACTTGAAAAGGAATGGTAAAAGGCTAAAAAATGAGCACTTCCTTGTTGACTGGGATCTTAAAAGAATACCAAGGGTCCTGCTCAGATTGGGGTAGTGTGCCCATTCACTTTTATACTCAAAGCAGACTGCACGGGTGGCTTCTGTAGGCAACCATCTGTGCTCTAGATCACAGCCCTTGCAGGACTCGGTGAAAGCCATTCACTGCACACCAGTGAGGGAGGCTGAGCCCAGTCAAATGTGCAGATCCCAGCAATGCACTAGGGGTGGAGGCCAGTTGTAGAGACAGTGCTTGTGTACAAGATGTTAATGCTTGCACCTGCAGGAACTTGTGAAGAAGTCTTGCTTCACAGTGAAGCATGAGAATAATTTGCCTCTATTTGAAACAGTGGCTCTTGGCTCCTCCTGTGTCTGAATTCTTATCTCCAAAGGACCATGACTACTTTTTCTTCGTTCTCTAGCACAGTATGTAAGGAGAAAGGCATCAGAATGGGAGCAGGCACCCAGTTCTCTTAAATTCTTTTAACTGTACCTTTACAGACTTGACTGACATGTGATAAATTCTTCTGGAATATTTAAGAACTTATTTCTGAGTGAAAGAGGCTGACAGGCCTCTTGGGACAGTGACTCACCTGGCAAGAATAATCCTTGCAGTGCTAAGGAGGACATAATGGCAGGTAGGATTGCACATCAGTGACTCTGTGGCACTACCAAAGGAGCATGTTGTTTTCAGAGAGCTGTCCAAGAGAAAATCTCAGCATCGAATCAGGGAATTTTTGGTCACTGTTTTGTAACATCCACTGCTGTTTCTTGAGCTTGAAGTCTTGATCATGGTGTGAGAACATGAACTTCTCAAGGGAAACTGAACTGCATCTTTGACTCTACCAGACAGCTTCCAGACAATGACGAGAGTAAATTAATTAGTGACTTTTGCTGTCTGGTGTGTTCTTGTGTGAGTCATGTCCATTTCTACAGTAGATGCTCGAATATGTGTCTTCGTAGCCTCTTGGAAGAAACAGTCCTGAGGAACACAAATGGGAGTGCCTGACTCCCCTATACCGGTGGGAACTATTCTATGTTTCTTCATCATAATGTCTTTAAAAAAACCCAACAGGTCTTGTGCACACCTGTCTTATGAGAAGTAGGCCAGTTCTAAACTTTTATTTTTTGACACAAACATCAGAAACTGCCAAGGAAGCCAGAAAAGGAAGGGAAAGATGATAAACTTGCACTGGGAAAGGAACTCTTCAGTAGAAGTGTGAATGAATTAATTGCGTATTTCAGTCATGTAAGGTTTTTATTTTTGAAAAATCACATTTTAACCATATTACCTGTTTACAAAATCTTTATTTTTCTGTGTAATGGTTCATATTAATTAAGATGTGCAAACTGGGGGAGAGGTGGACGAAGTGATTAAGTAAATGTACTTTACTTTAAAATTGAAAACTTAATCTGTGTCATTTTAACTGTGAAAGCTGGTCTTGATAGTGCAGCTCCTTTTATGTCCATCTTTGAGAAGCTGAGGGAAACACAGGAGTGATATGTGAAAGATACTTGTTTTCATTATATATACCTAAATGAGTACCTGTGGAAAGATCAGGAAGGAATGATGTATGTTCTTCTGTGACTCTACTAAATGTATGGGTTTAAAACATTTTTTTCATAGGTCATCAAGCAGTTAGTTAAATAAATTGTAAGTTGAGATACTAATGTAAAGATTGAATTTAGAAAGGAAATGAATTAGTGCAAAAATAAACTAACTTTTAAAGTCTCTAGGACAAAAAGCCCTGCAAAAAGTGGCAGAAGATGGCAGAGGCAATCTCTGCTGATAATAGTCTAGAAGAAGAAAATTAAAGCACATTAAATGTCTGAGCACAAGTTTTTTTAGATGCTTTGATAATATTCATTCCAAAGTGAACAGAAATAATATAGCCTAAATGGTGAAGAAAAGCTGTGTCTTGCAGTTCTCATGAGAGTCCATTATCAATCCTTCCAGACTTCAGTCTGCTTTACAGCAGTGGTTCCAGTTAATACACACTTATCATTTTAACAGAAACCCTACCAAAACATAAAGGTACAAATAGGCTGGCCTTGTGCTGGATCCAGAGAGAGGTTGGCTGAGGGCTGTAGTATCCAGTTTTTTCTCTAAAAGCAGAGAGCAGTGCCCCAAGGTTCCTGCAAAGAAAACTCAGGACACAGGAATACTGCATGAAGAGGTTTCCTCAAAAATCTTGAACACTGGAACATCTCACTGTACAAAAGCCTAGTCCTGAATTAAGGAAAGATAGCAGTCTGATAATTTTTAGAAGACAGAATCCAAGAAATGTGATTTGGAACATTGCAGGGTAATGCCTGGCTATGCAAAGCTTTTACCCCAGCTCTAAATAAGGTTTTTGTACTGTCATTAATATTGATGCAGATCCATTTTTAGTATGAATAATGGGAAGACAGGTTCTAAGGTACCAATAGGTGTTGTTTGGAGCACTGTTTTGCAAAGATTTGAGCAGGGTTAGGTGGTATGGCTGTAAACATGCTAGCAGCTTTCTAGGTGCAAGGAATGACTTTCCTGCTGCTGGATGTGGACCACTGTGATCCAAAACTTCTACCAAGCAAATGTTTCATGAAAAACGAAAGAGAAGAAAGAAAACCAAACTAGCAAAATTTGGTTGAAAAGCTAAACGTGCTTTGCACAATTGCTACTAATGTAGGAAACAAGACTGCTGAATAACACTTGGCACTTAGATAGCTCTTTATGTCTTCAAAGCACATACTGACATTAGCAGGATAAATCTTACAATCGCCCTGTGAAGTATGAGGCAAAGATAATAACATACAAGTCAAAAGTCAAGCTAAGATCAGTTGTGAGTTCCTGGCTTTAAATCCCACTCTCAAACCGAAAGTTGAGGGTCCCCTCGGTAGCCTGTGAGTTGTATTATGTTTATGGAAAAGCTTAATTTAATTATGTGTCTACAACTTCAGCTGTAATTTGATACTAAGTCAGTCAGCTATTAGAGCCCGGAGCATTTCCAGATGAAAGGCAAACCAAGGGAGGAGGCTTAGTAACACATACAAACCAGGATTTAAATGCGTGTCTCATTTTACACGTCTGAAATAAAACTGACAGTATTGAGTTTACAGTTTATCTGTGAAGGGTATGCTTTACCCTGTAAAAGGTCCATCAGAAATAAGGGGCAATGCATGGCTGTCATCTTCTAAAAGCAGAGCGGGTCAAAATTGATAGCTCCTTAATATGGATGTGAACTATCTCTGAGTGCTTTTCAGGGTGACAGATGATGTTGAGCTCTGGTCTGGAGGTATGTTGAGCTCTGGTCTGGAGGTCTGCTTTAGGCTGGGGATAAGCTAGTAAGTCCTTACTCTTCTGAATGTGTAGGAAGAGGATTTACCACCTGAACTGGTGACTAAGGCTTTCTCGGTCAGTCTGGTGGGTGTTTCCTTTCTCCCTCCAACCAAGCAGGAGTCCGAGCGAGTCCAGGGTGTGATGGGGATTGCCTGCTGTTCCAGCTTGGCTGAGCTGGAGGAAGGCAGATGCTGAAACACAGCACAGTCTTGCATTTTGCTGCTTGTCTTCAGAGAACAAAGCACAGTGTAGAGAGAGAGAGAGAGAGTTCTCCCACCTATGTTGTCAAATGGTAAAGAATAATCCAAATTTTCTTTGGGTGTTATCTTCTGGCAGTACAGATTAGATCTAGCATGGGCATGAGCACATTTCTGAGTTTCTGTCAGTTTACTGAGAGTGCATAAAATGATGTTTATGTCAGCTCTCTTCTGTCTGAATGAGTGCAGACAATACCTCATTTGTCCAAAGATCTGCCCATTCCTTCAGAATTTTTACACAGATTTGAACTTGAAGAGTTTGTACTACTTCAGCACTTTGTATCATGCAGACGCAGTATTGTATGTCATTTTAGGAACATAGCCTTGGTTACTGCCTTGAATATGTAGAAGTGGTTGCATTTGGCTGCTGTAAGAGGCTCATCAGGACAGTAATTAACGCTATAGAATTATATTAATAGTTGATAACTTTCCTGTCTGTTTGCTGCAGCAGATGTCCTGCATTCTGCACAGTCTGAGGTTGTTTCTGCGTGTTCAGAGCTCTGGTTAGCATCACTGAAAGTTTAGTGCAAGGAACGAGCGCAAAGCATGTGGAAAACCAAGATACAGAGGAGGTCAGAGTGACACAGTATGTCTCAAAATTTTGAGCGATATTTGAATTTTAAAAGGTTTTTTTTTTTTATTAGGAGTTAGATCAAAATATGGCTGGTCTTTAAATATAATTGATCCGAAAGAGGTCTCTACAGGAACGAGTTTCTTATAGTACAGAGTGTGTGGGGGGAAATAAAAAAGCCAATGGTATAAAAGTGCAGATAACTGCATGTTCAGTAAGGCAGTACAAGGCTGCTCCCTTAAATGATGTAATTGCCTACAAGGTTAACAGTGATACTGCAGCTAATCACTAGAAATAATGTAGGCGTGATAGATAAGCTTGGAGTTGAAAAGTTCTAACAATGCAATCACAATATCCTCAGGTTTGAATTACTGATGAGAGTCCATACAAAGAGCGGTAACACAAAAAAAAATGTTGGGCTTGAGTAAAGGAGACCTTGAAGGAATGCAAAATAAGACTTTAAAATCTGCCTGGAATGCAGTAATATAAGTACAAGGAATCAGAAGTGAAGGAGTGGAAAGTGGTTCAGAAGCACTAGGGTAAGCTCTAATTAAAAGTCTTTTCATTAGATTCTAAAGAGCAACAGGACCCTGTATGGATAAGTAGAGGGCAGAAGTAATATGTAAGAGAAACAGAGATGTTGGGGGGACAAAGATACCAAGTCTGTGAAGGGATAACAGAGGGTGTATATAGTAAAACCTCATTTGTTTGCAGTTTGTTAAGCTAGAAACCCAGAGGTGCGTGCAATGCTGTGTTTTGTTATGTATTTATTTATGTGCTTACTGAACTGTGCACTAGCAGATGCAGCCGTATCTGAGGGGAGATAGTTGTCTGGGGCCATTCGTATTTGTCATACCAGGGTGCCTGTCAACTCAGTTTGCTAATTTTGGGGAAAGGTCTTTTCTATTAATGCTATCTACTCTAGTCAGAAAATAGCAGTATACACCCTTTACTGAAGTCAAAGAAGAAATACCAGTGTAAAACATGACATTTGTTAGCTCTGTACCTGTTTGTTTGATCTTATGTTGTACACAACGTTGCTTCACTTTCTCCCTTCACCATCCCCATTTACTGATCAAAACTCTGCTATTTCCAAGCACTTCTCACCAGAAGAATACCAAGTTAAGTCAGGAAGCCAGAAGATGGGTAGGATTGTTTGAGGCAGCACAATGACTCTTAACTTATCATCACCTTTGACAATTCTGTTAGCTTCTCTGCTTTTTCGTACCTAAAATTAACTTTGCACATTTTGTAGGACCTCTGTGAGGTGTAGTAAATTATGATATAAGCAGAAATTTGTTCCTCTCATTAGAAGGCAGAAATTTTCCATGCCTGTGGATGAAGCTGGAATACCTTTGATCACTGTTCAAACTGGGAAATGGAGCAAGAGAAAGTCTGGTGATTTCTGGTGGGAGCTGCTGACTCTGAGTTACTAGTGAAGCCAGCCCTGGGAGTGACAGTGGAATTGGGAGCTGGCACAGCTTATTATGGTACTCTAGGTTTATGGCATTGTGCACTGCACGATTGACCAGCCTTGCCCATAGCAGCAGGGAGGTCACCTCCCTTCAGCTGTTTTCGTAGCACTCCACTCTGCTTTGGTGCTCTCCCTGCACTGAGCAAAATGGAATGAGCCCTAGTCCCTGCAAGAAATTGTAGAGGAGCAGGAGTGTGTTAACTCCCCAGAAATCCTTTAATTTGTCACTGGAGCTCAGAGGAGGGTTTCAACTCTGATCTGCAGATTTCTGCTTCTTGACTTGCACTGGAACAGATTACACATGGAGATGGTGGAGTCTCTGTCTCTGGAGACATTCGAAACCCACCTGGACACGTTCCTGTGCAACCTGCTCTAGGTGGACCTGCTCTGTCTATGGGGTTGGGCTAGATGATCCCCAGAGGTCCCTTCCAACCCCATATCATTCTGTGACTTGTAAGAAAATGGATATTCTTTATGCTTCACAACCTTTGAGACTGGTTGTGAAATAGTAGGTTACAGTGAGTAGTCACAGGTAGTGACATAACATACTGCTGAGAGGGGTCAACCCTCTATTA
Source organism: Thinocorus orbignyianus (assembly GCA_013400375.1). Taxonomy (NCBI): domain Eukaryota; kingdom Metazoa; phylum Chordata; class Aves; order Ciconiiformes; family Thinocoridae; genus Thinocorus; species Thinocorus orbignyianus. The sequence goes on along the minus strand of VXBW01005110.1, from coordinate 1,368,561 downwards.
ACAAACTATCTTAAATGACTGAATAGCATTTTTCTTTTATTGATATTCAAGATCTTTGCAAAGCATGTTAATTAAGGAATATCTAAACGGTATACTTTCAATTTCTAACAACTGATGCAGAGAGGTGAGAAAGCACCCTTGTTGCGTTAATTTTCCCCATGAATGAAACCTTGTTTCTATGTTAAATAATTTGTTAGAATTTGAGTTAAAACTTCTGAAGTTTCATATCACCTCAGACTCAGAAATCATTGCACAGTGAATAGTTCTAGTCAAACATGCCATCAAAATAACACGGCTTCCTAGCGAAAAACTTTGCATCTGTGAAGCTCCGGTATCAAAGGTAATGGTTTGAGAGAATGCAATTTTAAAACATGGAAATATTATGTAAAATCAATAGATGTACAGGGTACTATTTATTTCTCTGATATTTCAGGTTGTTTCTCTATTGTGTTAGCAGCAGGTGTTAAATTCTACTAAACCAATGGAAAACAGAAATAAATATTTAATTTACTGTATCTATCAATTTTACAAAATTGGCTTATGAAATATTAAAGTATCTTTTAAGAGATTGAAAGTAGGAACACTAATTAGAAAATCCAATCCCTTAACAGAAACTTAATATAGACGTGGAAGTAAACTAGGTGTGATTTTTAGAGTTGTAGGTCCTGGGATTTTTTTGTTGCTTTTTAAGGTGGAAAGGCCTAGTGATTATGCCTGTCTAATTTGAAGGTATATGCTCGTGACAGCAGAAATGTGAAATTAGACTTTTAAAGAGAAAGATGTTGAGTGGAAAAATACACTAGGAATATGTGACCTTGAACATCAAATGGCTGTTTTAAAACTCTATGGACACTCATTTGATTAATCTCATTTAATCATAAGGAACTGGAATACAGTGTAAAACAGAGAAGGATAACCAGAGATGGGCACAAACATAAGTGAAATACACATTGAGACATGAAAGTGGCACAGCAATTAGTTATGTGAAACAAGAAGTTTGCCATAAGGAGGTTATGGATAGTTTTCTTACTGGTAAGCTGGATGTTGAAACACACTGAGATCAATACAAAGACATCCACTAACTCTTAACCCATCATGTCCTAATGGTGCTGACGCTGTATTTGAAGGTGTTACGTCATTAAGTGCAGAGAAACAAGCTGGATACCTAAGCTAACTGCTGGGTTGATGGATGCCACAAACATTCCTCACTGAGCTAAACAGGACTGCCTAGTCCAGTGCAAACATTTAAGCTTGTATTTAACATTTTCCGTTCCTTATAAATGTAAGTTTTTAACTGGAATTTAAGAGGTCTTCTTAATAGACTTTGTCAGTCTTTCCTCAAATAAAAATACTTCTATCAGGATATGACCATAGGATATAGCAATGTACTCATTTCAGTGGTGTTTGGAAGGAGAGGAAGGTGACTTTTTCCAGCTTGTCTCCGTGGCTACCCGCAGTACTTTTGGTGAGTTGCACAGGGGGCTTGAGCTTCCTCAGTGGATACCTGCATTACTTGGAGCTCGTCTCTAGGGCTTTCCATGTTCCTATTTGTGTTGCCAAAGTGCAATCCGTATATGGAAGATATTGAAAAAAATGGAAGATACTCCATTCTTTGATGTTATGGAATTTCAACCCCTGGGAAACATTCCTGGTTTATATATATCTTAATTCTTTTTCTGAAATTAATTTCAGCATCTCTCAGGTAAGAAAACTTTTAGTTTCTGACTCTGCGTACTCTATAGTTACCAGAGACAATACCTTTCCCAGAGCTGCCTGTAATAGTCCTGCTTTTTGAGAGGATTTTTTCAAAGGCAAAGATGACAGCAAAGTCCATAGTCTTCACGGTGAGTCAACAGGGATCTGACATCTGATTGTCATTTGCACTTTTGATGTTTCCTCCCCTCTAGCGTTAGTGCTATGAAGTGATTTCCCTGCAGTGTACAGCTGCAGCTGATTTTTTAAGTTGAGTTCTCCCAAAGTCTAAGATGTAGAAAAACTTTCTCCTTGATGATGGCAGAACTTTTTCTTACACAAAAAGGCTTCCTTACGTCACCTTTGCAGTTGCACAGACAATCCAATGTCCAGTTTAGCAGCATATCCCAAACGTTGCAGAGGTGAAGTCTTGTAGTTTATCAAGATTTGTTAATCCATCTCTAATGGACCAAAAAAAAGAAAAAGAGATGACGATGTTCCATATTCTGTGCAGCACATTAAACTTATATTATGCAATGCAAAATTATGAATCATGTCTTCAAAAGCCTGCTTCCCACTGGTCCTGGAAAATGGACATGCAGAGAGCTCAAAGGAAGCAGAGAGCCTTACACAGAAATGGATCTTTGAAATGAACCCAAGCCCCAGGATGAGAAAGCAGCCTGGTGGGTTGTGGTGGAAAGGGGTGCTGTATGTCTTGGGACTTTTGGTCTCCCCAGAATGCGAAGGGGTAGCATTTTAGGTGGTGCTCTGATAACAAGGTAGCATATTCATGCTGTTGATAGCTAACAGGTTACTGTTATGTTGTAATCAGGTACTGTGTTTGCAGCTTCTCTGGATGTAAGCAAATTTAGCTTCACAGCAGTTTGCTTGCTTGCCAGTTGCAGCACGGTTGCAGCTTTGAGGCAGGCTCCTCCGGGAACTTCAAGGGGATGGACGACGTGCTATTGTAGCACTGGCATTTCCAGCGATTTCCAGCACCTGGGTTAGAATTACAGCTCACTTAGCTTTAAACTAACTGTCTCCAAAGTGTAATGCAGAAATGTTGGTTTGTTGCTTAGAAGTAAAACAAAAAAATCCTAGTAAAATAAACAGAGCTACTCCGTGCTTTCGAACAACTTCTTGGCGAGTTAATATGCAGGGACTTGCTTGTATTAGGAAGTAAGAGTTGAAGGCAGGAGAGAAACCTAGGAAGACAGTAATATATTTTTCTGCTGAGATGTTCAAGAGATACATAAAAAAGGATAAGTGAGGGGTGAAGAGAAGCCTTTATGTTTGAGGGGTTCCTGTGCCCTTTTTGCTGTCTTTAGAACACGGTTGTGGAGAGAAACAGAGGAAGAGGCAGAGCACTTTGCAATCTGTGTATGAAAATGCTGCAGATGAGAACAAATAATTAGTAATTACTAGCACCACTGCATTTTGTTATTTAGAAATAATTCAGAGAAGGGTTCTGCCTGTTGAGGCTATTGTCTCGTATCTGGTTCATGAAAGACAGAAGCAAGAGAGGAGCTGAGATTATTTGAGTGGAATTTTGAAGTGGCAGAAGGCAGAGGGAAGGTAAGAAAGGAATCCGTTCGAGTTGGAAGGAGACAACTAATGTGGCATTTGAGGTATCAGTGATGCATTCTGTATTATTCACGGCCATGACTCCGGTATGGCTTGTAGGTTTTCTACGTTTTCATTTGCTAAATTAGGTAGGACATCACATAAAGAGTGAAGTAGGCAGTGAAACGTAGAAAGGTTTTAGATCTTCATGTTCATACAAAGCTTGTAGATGCCTTTCCACAAAATGTGAGTTGCTACAGCGTCGATTTTTGTGTTAATTTACTAGTGAATAATTTAGAAAGACCTGTTTATTTTTTAATAAAAAGGAAAGATATAAATTGGCTGCGTGTCCCTAATGTTACTTACAGCTGCCCAGAGCAGATGTTAGGGATTCTTAGTGGTATGCTAGACCAAAATAAGTTTTATGAATAAACAAACAATTTACTTTTACTACTGACTCTTTCAGGCTGATTCTCTCCCAAATTCACAGTAAATAGCTTTTTAAAGTCTCCTCATAAATAATTACCTTTCTCATGCCACTTTTTTTCTAGGCACTTGGATTTTAATTACAATGATGAACTGTTTTAATAAGTTGTTAAATAATTTTATCTTTTTAGGGCTGAATCCATTTTGCATTTCTCTTTGACTTCATTGGTTCCTAGGTTTTCAATCCTTTTAATACTTGCTAATTCACTTGATATTGCACTTTCATTCCCCTTTATAAATTCTCGTAGGAGAAGCAAACAGCATGCAGCAGCATCTTTTTCTTCTGAACTCTACACACATACAGCCACCTTACCTGGCTGGTTAACAACAGTCTCCTGTTAGACCTAATGATTTTGTTTAACTCAGTCATTTTGATCACTGTAAGTTTGAAAAGATAGGTAATTAAACGGAGACAATGAGGTTTTGCTTTGGGCTAATGTCCGGGGCCCTTTAAAGCACTCTAGAGAAGATGGCTAGTGAGGTGAATACTGTGCTAAGTTGATAGGTAAGGGATACACAGCATTGCTACACTCCCTTTCAGATCTGTGTTTTCCCATGTAAATAACTATTAGATACCTATATACGTATTAAGGTGTAGAGAAATGCTGAAGACAAAACTCCCTGTGACTTCAGCTGTGATTCAGTATCTGTGAAAAACAGCTGCCTTACGGAAAGATACGCATCTCTGTCGGCATGGTAGGGAGAAGAGCCAAGTGAGAGGTTTTTAAACTTCCCGATTTTTAGTCTCATGGCATGATCAAGATTTACGTAGTTAATAGTGACTACTATTAAAAACAAAAAGCCCACAGATCATATTTAAGTTGTCATAGTTTTCTTTCAGATTATATATGTCTTATGATCCTACTTCCGATGCTAATAACTGGAGTCATTACAGAAAATATTAATACCCACTCAGGTATCGTTAGAAGTCATAGTTAAAAGTGTGGCTCTTGCAAGGCTTTACTTTCATTGGGTTAGGGTCTGTCTCTTCACATCAAATCTCTGTTCCTTTGGGGTGCAGCCTTGGGTAGCTTTGCTTCATGTTATGCTCTGTAGGACCTAAACAGAGCATGCTTAGGATTGAGCTCAAATGGAGAGATGGTGCTGCAACTTTAGTTGGGTTACAGAAAGAAAGGTGTAGACCAGGCTGATAATATACTTAGTGCAGGTTTTTAAAAATGTAAAACCTATATTTAAAACATAGTTTTGAAGATTTGAAGTGTCATCTTCATTTTGCCAGTGGACTAGCTAAATATGCGTTTCTATATCAGTTTAAAATAGTTTTAACCAAAACCCAGGCAGTTGTTTAATCAGATTGTTGGTACTTTTGGTTTGAGTTGCTCACCATGATTACAGTCTGTGACCAAATCGGCACACAAGCTGTTGACAAATGGAGGTGGAGAAACAATGCCTCAGCATATTAAATACCTTTTTATGAGTTGCTGCCTGTTTCTGACAGTGCTTAAGGGTCTTTTTTATTTCCTTCATTTTTTAAAGTAGTACTCAGTAGATTGTTGTACCAGAAAAGTCTGAGTGAATTTATCACAACATGCTTTCATAAAGCATCCCTTTGAAATGAAATTGTTAGTTTTGCCATGTAAGCATCATTAATAATATAATGGAGGGAAAAAAAGATTTCTTAAAAAAACAGAAGTGTGTCTTTTCTTGACCTCCAGCAGAGAGGTGCCTCCTGCCTGGAGTGTGGCTGCACAGTCAGGGGTTTTGGTTGGGTTTTTTTTTCGTTGAAGGGGACTAGCAGGCTTTTTGGTATTCAGGCTATCTGAAGAGCTAGGTAACTTGTAAAACAGCCCTACTGACAGTGGTGAAAATATCTGTTGGTACCTGGAAGTCCTCACCCATGTTGCAGCCTACACACATGGGCTTTTGCAGTTTTTCCAGATGTCGATATATCAAGGTGGGGAAAGAAGGAGGAAACAGTCAGAGAGGCAAAAGCTTCTGGCAAACAGGAGCTGCAAGTAAAATCAGTACCTTTTAGAAATAATCATAGCTTGACATTTTACTCTACTGCCTGATGTGTAGGTAAGGTCTTCCAGGATGTTACTCTTTGAATATTTGTTGCATCAGGAGAATGCCCAATGGCTGCACCCAGGAAGTCCGTCGTAGAGAATCTACTCATTTGTAGGTTGATTGTGTTGAAGACTTTCAAGCATCATAAAAATTAAATTAAAAATGCCTAACATTTTCCTAACAATTGCGTGATTACTGGAAGTGGAATACCCCGCCCTCTGTGCTAGCCCCTAAGTAATTTATTCTACCTGATTTGTAAAAGCCAGGAGGAAACACACACATCACAGATGAGTCTGGTGAGATCTGACACCTTAGTTTTTTGTTTTGTTTTTTTTTTTTCAGGCAAAGCCAAAACCTTGACATAGGCCATGAAGTGCTCTTGGGAAGTGCCTTTGATACTGGAAATCCACCCAGTGCTAAAGCTCTTACCTGTGCCAGCTGCCTTTTTATGTGTAGGGAACTGTGGAAGAGGGGCTGACGCTGGCTGTTTGTCCTCTGCATGACAAAGAGGCTGGATGCTGGACAGATTCTGATTGTGGCATTAAGACATGACTTTTAAATCTCAAAAAATCAATCCTGCCTTTCTCTGGGTTAGAGTCAGAACAGAATCTTAAGCTGCTTTTATCATGAGGTGTTGAAAAACACTCAAAATGACATTCAAGTGTCATGATTTTGGCTGTATTATGTATGGGTTTTTTAAAAAAATCTTTAAAATTCCGAGCATCTTCTAGATAAAGTAGGCTGATTTTCTACTTGTTTTGTTCAGTGTGGAGTATTTCCAAATGGATTTTAAACAGCTATTTCTTCAATTTGAGTAATTTTGTTACAAGCTAATAGGCAATACATAAGCATACCTGAGTTTTAATATTAACATATTTGTTTCAAAGTTGCTATCAACATTAAAAAGCACAAAGCTAAATGTGGTTGCTAAAACATGGTATGCAATATGCCATGTAGTGCTGTGATTCAAAGCAGTCATGCATATTTATTATTTTCTTTCAAATTGCAGTACCATTACTGGTAGAAATATCAGGGTTTCAGCCTCAGTCTGTAATATGTCATATACTGGACAACAATTTGAGAGACTGAGATGTATTGATCCAAAACCAAGAATGCCAAGAGGGAAAAAGCCTGACCTAGCTCAGTGCTGTTTTAATTATATCACAGTTTAGGATAGTTTATCATTGTTTAGATTTGTATAAGTGTGAGCAAGTAAATGGTGCAATGCAACTCCCTGTTGGTAAAGGAAGCTTAATGGATGAGATATTTGAAAATCAAGTCTAGTTTCTCCCCCAGCACTTTGCTATTTTCACCCATCCCAGCAGAAACACGTGTCTCGGTGCTGAGAACCTGAATGCCTACTTCTAATCTGAAAGTAAAGGCCAAATTTTATGCTTCTCCACAAAGGAGCAACAACCTGTTTTAGCAGGAACCTTGTGCTACTGGTAAAGTGATAAGAATGAAAGTTGTGGTTCCTTCTCAAACACCCCATATGCCTTAAGCTGCTGTATGCGGGACACTAACACTCTACCAAAGCAGGGAAAGTCATAATTTTTCTCTTAGCCCCTGGCCATATCCATATTCCTGTACATAGACAATGTGTTATTTTATAATCTTTAGATTTTTTCTTTTTTTATTCTTTTTTTTTTTGACATTAGGGCAGTCTGCAGAATTTGACCATCACTGTCTTCGCAGCAGAGAGCTGGAATGAGGTGTTGAAAGATGTGACTGCCTTTTTTGTAGGTCGCTGCTCTGTAATTGTGGAGATGGTGGCGGTGGTGGCAATGAGAGGGAGCAAATCTGCTGCACTGTGCTTCCATGCATGCTGTGGAGCACTTCCACTGGGTTTTATGCAGGTGCTGCAGTTACTGTCACCATGAGCACATTATCTGTGCTTTTATTTCAGTTGTTTGTGATTCTTCTACTCCTTTCCCCCTTACTCTTCAGATATTTTGGTAACTGGTGGCCATTAGCCGCATTTTAAAGCTAATGGTAATCACTTCTCTCTCCGCGTACCATTTCTGCTATTTGACCTTGTTCACTCTTTTCTCCACTGGGTAAAATGTGCCACAGCTGCCTGATTCTGTTTTGTCAAGGGCATTGGGCCTGAGGAAGCCATGGGCTTGCACAACTGGGGCCAGACCTGTGCCACCAACACCACCTTCTGCTCTGGGTGTGCACGGGGCTACATTCTCAAGCTGAGCCTATCCTAGAGTAGAGAGATTTGCCTTGATATCTCTTGTGTTTTGTGTCTTGCTCAAAATCAGAAGGGGAGTGGCAAAAAACACGCCACATACCAGTCTGTAAAGGAAAACAGCATTGCGAGTGGATAAGATGAGAGGAAAGGTGTATTTTTTCTCAGTGATTATAATAAGGTTAGGATTAGGTGTTGAGATGCATTTATTTATTTCTTCTTTCTACCTTTGGCTCGTCATGTGTCATTAGGCAAACTGCTTAACCAGTTTCAGTAATGCCATCTGCAAAATGAAATAAGGTTAATATAGGTCATACACTGTAAAGCCCTTGAGTGTAATACGTGGTACACAGTTTTAAAGAAGAGAAATTAAATCTCTGTAAAGAAACATAAAATTTAACAAGCAGATAACAATACAGGGATTTCTTAAGCTTCCTTGTGGTCCCCGCATCACTCTTGAGAGGATATCCTGCTGCTTCCTCTTTGGGAGAGGATGAGGAGTGCCTGGTCTGGCAGCATGCAATTGCCTGAGCTGCTCCTGTACCCTGGCATCTCCCAACACTGCACCTGCCTGGCAGTATAGGAGGAGACTGGGAACACGTTTCCTCCTGCACTTTGATGTGGTTTGAAGTCTAAAACCAAGAGCCACCTTTGACAGGGATTCCAACTGTGGCCTTTGAGCCTGAAGCACACGTCCATTATTTGTCTTCTCTTTCACCATACCAAATAGTGGATTGGAAGGAATGCTCTAAAAATATCAAGAGCCTGTGCTATATAGCCAATCAACAGAAGCTGAATGGATCTTTCTGTTGAATCTTCTAAAGAATCACATTTTTAATGAACACACAAGAAACTAATGCTAATTAAGTAATAGCATTCTATGGAGACCTGTGTAGACACTATAACAGTGCATTAGCGAGCTATGCATAATTCAGCAATGCTGAATTCTTTCAGACATCATCTACAGGACATTTTTCATAGGTATGGACTTATTAATTTGTCCCTTCGTGTGCAGCAAGTGTTCCTAAGGTTATCATTTGGCCTGCAAAGTGCCTGTTACTGGAGGTGGTGCACAAGAGAGGATGCATCCGTTCTGAGTCTTGAAAACCAAGCTGATGGGATAGGATGAGTCATTAGAAAGGTTGTCGTGTTTGTAAACAGACGTTAAACATGGAGACCTGTGATGTGATTCCCCTCATCTCCTCCTCCATGCAGGCACTTTTCTGAAAAGAATTGCAAAAAATAGGCAGTTCACAGAAGACCAAGTTATAAGCTATCATTTTTCGAAATGATGGCTTAGACACAGATGTGTGCAAACAGATGTAGGCACCTAACCAGGTGGTCTGGCAGTGTAGCCACGTGTGATGGAGTTAAAGCTACTCGGTGAGCTGCTGCTAAAGTGAGTTGTCACAGCTTTATATTCTTTTCTCTTCCTCATCGGCAAAGTTAAGCTAGCAGGGAATGTATTTTATCTTGCCACCCGAGTAGGATAAGGACATGTAAGTGGACAATTACGATGACTCAACTGACAAGAATTAGCTACTACATTAGCCTTTTACTTCTTGCCCTACCTCTTATTTTCAGAGGGTTGATAACCTGGTCACCCCTAGTCAGACTAATTGTCTGTGAATCTTGAGACCCTTATTTTAGGTACTCATAAAAAAAGAAAGATGACTTGCTAATGGGACCTTATGCACATTTGATAATGTACTATTTTTTCATTGCTACCCTGTCAGCACAAACAGCTGGGGCTTTTGCAGCATGCCTCTCTGCCACCAGTCCTAGAAGTCTTGGAAGGGTATGCGTTCACTCTGTATTGCCACATACTGTTATATCGGAGTTGCAGCAACTGAGATATATTTGTGCTCATTGCAAGTACTCACGAAGTAACATGGCATAATTGTCCCTCTGCGAGCATCTCTCTCTAAACTATTGTTTAGGACTGCCAGACGCATCTTTGTTCTTTATTAAGAGTAAGGCAACAACGCAAAGTCTGTAGTTATCAGGAGATAATCATTCCCCAAGGGCATTTGAAGCACTTCACAACCAAAAGGTTGTGATTACTCCTCAATTGCTATACTGCTTATTATTCCTCATTGCTTAATTATGGAACTAGGGTGTGTTTGCTGGATGCTGTCGTCTAAATAAGATTCTCCAGTTCTCATGCTCCGCTTCAGTGTTACCCAGACTGGGAAGCTTTGTAGCATTTCAAGATGATGTAGGGTATAGCAGTAGGACGGGCCAATTATAGCAGCTCTTCTGGCCTTTGGGGGACCAGAGCGTTCAATCTCTGCCCTGCCAAATGCTTGCCAAGAGCCCCTGAGCAAGCCATTCAGCTTATGTACAACTCAGCTCTGCACCTCTGCTCAGGTGCTACTGTAAATAAGGGGTGTGAGTATTTAGAATATAAATAATGTGAGGCCCCACCTGGAGTGCTGTGTCCAGCTCTGGAGTCCTCAACGTAGAATGGACATGGAACTCTTGGAACAGGTCCAGCAGAGGGCCACGAAGGTGATCGGAGGGCTGGAGCTCCTCTCCTGTTAAGACAGGCTGAGAGAGCTGGGGCTGTTCAGCCTGGAGAAGAGAAGGCTCCGGGGAGACCTTCTAGCAGCCTTCCAGTATCTGAAGGGAGCTCTAGGAGAGCTGGAGAGGGACCTTTGTCAGGAAGTGTAGGGATAGGANCAGGTTGCCCAGAGATGCTGTGGCCATTGTATCCCTGGAAGTGTTGAAGACCAGGCTGGATGGGGCTTTGAGCAACCTGGTCTGGTGGGAGGTGTCCCTGCCCGTGGCAGGGGGTTTGGAACTCAATGATCTTCAAGGTCCCTTCCAACTCTAACCATTCTTTGATTCTATGATTCTATAATATAATTGACTTAATCCTGACCTCTAGGTATCAACTCAGACACCACACTGTGAAACCACTGATTTTCTTTTCAGCTGACTGATTTTGAGTGGGGTTTGGGGAAGTGCAGTGGCTGAGGATCATGTGTGTATGAGCGGGAAAAGCGCAAGGGAAGAGGGGATTTAGTATCTTAAAATACTCCTCCTGATTTCACAAAGAGGTGTGACTGTGGCCCAAATGATTTGGCTCTCAACGGCACTGAGAGCTAGGTTGCTGTCAACCAGGGAGAGAGCATCTCAAACAGAGACTGTGGGATCATTCTCATTTCTTATAATTTTTTCAGATTTTCGTCTCTGCTGAAGAAATCCAGTGCAGTTTGTGCTTGCCAGGCCGTGGTACTGTAAGGTATCACTGGGTTGGCAGCAAGCCCACCTGAAACAGGCATCTAATGCTGCTGTGCTTCAAAAAGGCTTTGATATCTCCTCTCTTTAGTGATTCGATGAGTCTTACATGACTGGCTGCCTGGAAAGGCAATGTGCTGTTGCGGTTACACATTGGAAAACAGTAGAAAGTGTGGCCTTTTCCAAGCTCTCTGGGTCTAGAAATCTACCCTGGAGAACTAGCTATTTTAAGCCTTTGATTTAATGTTTCATGGAATCGTGTAACTTACCCTAAGGAAGGGGAAAGCCGCCCAAGGTGTATTTTAACATTAGGCTTGATTTTTTCAGTGTATATACTCAGAGGAAGATAGGATGATGGGTTACAAATCTCATGTCTAAATCATCACTTAAACTTCCAGATGAAACTCCTACTGAACTTCATTCCTTAGACTTATTTCTGAACACTTGAGAAGAAACAGACTTGGTGAAACCCCCTTATTATTGCGAAGTCGGCATAAAATCTACTTACTGAGGTGCTTGTGGTGGCAGTGGTTGATTTTTAATATCCCCCTTTTCCTTCCTGAGATCTAGACATTAAGAGCACCTTCCATTGTGGTGCTCTCTGCTAGCGTGCATCTTGTGCCTTCTGCAAGAGGCTGCGTGCAATCCCGCCAGCAAGCTCTTGTGTCATAAATAGAATTTGTTCAGGAAATAAAAATGTATTGTTTTCATTGTTAGAGGATGCTACTAAATTGGCTGTATGTTTGTCTAATAATCACATCTAAAGCTGATTATTCTGGTAATAGCCTTAAGATATTATTTAAAAATAAATATATAAATGCAGTACTTTTGTACTAATACTAGTTTTTAATCTCTTCTTGTTTCTATGAAGTCTGAATGAGATTTTCAAAATTGAATAATAATTTGATCCGTTAATCTTTTGAAGCTAGTAATTTTATTTTCCCCTCTTTGCAGTCTCTGAGGCTCACAAATGAATAGAGCTTCATTACTGGAGTCTGCATTTAATAACCATTATCCATTATCTTGTAATTAAGACTCCCTGTAACGAATCATGAGGACAATGCAAAAATACATAGTACATTTCTTTAATGAACTGGAAAATGTTCATCTTGTTCTATTTAGTAATGAGTTGCTGAATAGTCGTTAAATCCACTGGAGAATAGAGCTAGATGGATTTTGAAGACTATCTTGAGTTTGTGGTTAATCTATTAGAATTAAAATTTCATCTTCTATTTTTATCAACAGCTGATTAGAAGTCATTCTGTTTGACCAAATTGATTAGAAGACCATATACAAGGGCAGCTGTTGTTTAATGAAAGTTTTTAATGAAACTGTACCATAGAGACTTGTAATTATAAGACTTATAAAAGCTTTGACTTACCTTATACTAGAAAAAATGAAAAGTATTGCGCTGAAGGACTTTAAGTGCTACATTTCGAAAGGGAAATTAAAAATATAATTTGGCGATGTTGAAGTTTCGCTTCCACTGTTACTTGTTTTAATGTGACTATCAGATGTCCACAGTGTCTCCCTGGAAGGGATTAGCTCTGAAATATGTAGCTCAATTGTCTCTCGTATGTCCTCCGTTCTTTGCAAAGCTCAATCAACTATTAATTGCCTCTTTTGCTCATCGCACTTTCTCTGGAGTTAGAACTTTTTTTTTTTTTTGCAAATAACTGTGTCTCTTTAGAGTGGGAGTTGTCATAGGAAGGTGCAATTTAGTCGCCAGTGGGCTGAGTTAGTGCCTAGATGGGAAGCCTACAGAGGAAACCATGGTCTTACATGACACAATGTTAGTGAAACCATTCAATTATGTTTAAATCGCAGGACGCAGAAGCACGCCTGGCTTCGTCTTAGCTTCATATCGGGCTGAGACCTTGCTGCCTGCCAACCTTCATCAGGAGGTCTCTGGAGTGTGCAGCAGCACAGCCTCAAAATGTAGTCTAGGCAACCCTTTAGTTTGAGCCAGTGGTGAAACTTCCCTTGCTTACTCTAGGGGATGTTGTAGAGGCGTCATCATTCAAATAAGAGACAAAATGGACCCTAAGCCAGATTTGAAGTGGAAGCAGATGCAGTGCCAATTGACTTAAGTGGATGATGCACTACTGCACGGTGTTTGAATTATCCCTCTTCTACTCCCGATTACTTTTGATAATTAATGATCCCACACTACACCTTTTCTAAGAAGTAGGTTCCCAGGGATGAAGTGCGCCCTAATGCAATTAAAGAAGTTTTGTCATTGTATTGTGTCAATGCAGGATCATACACTACAAGTGAATTTTTTTAGTTTCTTAGCTTTTTGTTATATTGTGCTGCAGGATTTGTTTTAGGCCAACCCGGAACAGCAAGAATCCACGAGACCACTATACAAGTATTCAGGAAAGGCAGTGGAGAATATTGTTCACAAAGGAGAAACCAGAAAAAAAATAGCCAAGGCTAACTCTCCGTCTTGAAATTATGCAGACATTTTGACCTTGTTACAGAATTATATCAGACCATGACTTTAAGTATAGTAATTTGCGATGTTGTAGTTGCAAAATGCATAAGAAGGGAGTTTTTCCCCATGTTTACGGTATTATACAGCTGGTTTTGTAAGTACATGTGGGATTTCTTTCCTTTCACTTTAAATAGCTGCAGGAGATACAATACTAGACTGACAATTGTGAGAGTAACTAGATGCAAAGTTAAATTAAAAAAACTGATGAAAATTGTTTCTGTTCAGAAAGATCCTTGTGGAAATACTAAAATGTTGATTTATATGCAAAATTTTTCTGAGGAAATAATTTCTACTGTTGCAGTTAGTCAGACACATTCCTATTAATGTACATATACACATACATTGTTCCTTGCAGGAACGTATATTATATTGGACTGACCTGAAGAGATTGTTAGTCTGATAGCTAGAGCAAAGAATTAAGAGCTTGGATGTTCATTTAGCCACTGGGCTGTCTGTCTTGCTCTGAAACCAGGTGGGTATCATCCTCCTGCTCTCTAGCCTTGACCTGAGCAAAGTTGGCACCAACACCACAGGAATTAACATGTAAAGAAATGCTTCATAATCGTAAAGGAATGCTTCGTAATTGCAATGAAGCATGAGGACATCTTTGGGGTACATGAACTATGTATGTGTAAAATGGTTCTTGTTCTAAAACTACCATAAAGCTTTTTGTTTCCTTTCAGGTTCTGATTTTATAAAGACATCTACAGGAAAGGAGGTGGAAAATGCGACCTTTCCAGTTGGAGTAGTCATGATGCGAGCCATTAAAGAATACTACTGGCAGACTGGCAACAAGGTAGTTCTTCTTGCTACCTTTATATAAATTTACCAAACAGACTCACTGAGAAGGAAATAAGACTGTAATAGTTCCAAAATACAGAACATACAAATCCACATACCTTCTGTGGCTATCAGAGAAATGGAACTTCTCTCTTTTATGCTAATTTAATATGTTCATTTTTGTATACTTAAAAAAAGAAAAAAGAAAAAGAGAGCACTTTTGGCTTTACTCTCTTGAATAACTTTCACTTCATTCCCTAAAAGCTCATGCAAACTTGATGCATCCCCTGGTGCGTGGGTTTGGGTTTTGTTTCACCACTTAAGGTATATAAATGGTCATTTCCATTAATAACAGGGCAAATCTCAAGCTGACAGTGACTGATATTGTCCCATAAACCTCAGCCGAACTATACAGATTTATGGCCATCAAGTATCTGTCCAGTGTACACAACTGTATTTTCTGACTTCATTCTGTCAACCCAAGGGATAAAGATTCCTCTTTCCTCCCTTGCCAAGAGGGGCTTCCCAAGGGGGCAAGAAGGCAGATCCAGTTGGATCTGGGGTGGAGGGAGGGAGGGACAGGGGCTAGGCAATCATCATGTCCTGGTATAAAACATTTATCCATCAAGTCACTTTCAAGTGAGGTTGGTGGGCTCAAGGAGCAGAGGAGAGCATATGGCAGAGCCAGTGATGAACTATCTGTGCATCCATCCTTGCGCTGAGGCAGTGAGAAAGAGGAGGTTATCCAGGAAGGCTTAAACCACCTCTCACCTCCTTTATCCATGGGCAAGTGGGATGGTGCCAGTTAGATCTGGTGCTGGTGTTGTCATCACCTCCAGCCTCAGCGAAGGTAACCCAATCTCTAGCTAGGACCCTCTCCCTGTTTCCAGGTCACCCTTCTGTCCCTTCCCCAGGTGGACTTTCAAGGTATGATGGTAGGACCTGGGATGAGCAGTGGGATAAGGGCTGAGCTGGCTTGAGGGGCTGTTGGAGCTTGAGGAACGCATGACAGTAAGTTAGATGCATGTTGTCTATCTGCTCTCTGTAGTCATCTAGACAAGTCCAGTGTGGGTCCCTGGGCTGTCCTTACTCCTCCCTTCCCCAGCCTGCATCTCTCTCTGCCACACAACAACTCAAGCAGCTCTGATAGTCTCGCTGCTGCGGGAGCATCCTTACTGCTGCCAACCCAAGGCAGGTCCCTGGGGCCGGGTGACTCACCTCGGCACAGGTGCTGCTTACACGAGCTGTGTGCCAGAGATTGGGCTCTGCTGCATTCGCACGGCTTTGTACCTGTAATTGGATATAAACGTTAAATTCACCTTTTGCTTTAAAAGGATGCATTCATGGTATAAAATGTGTTATTAAGAATGAGTGTTTACGTCTGTGTGCATGTGTGTGTCGGTGAATTAGATGTAAACTGACTTTATGTGCTTTTATTAACTGAAGACAATATTATCAGTGACAAGAGATTTCTAAATGGTTTCTTTAACAAACTAATTTTGCGGCTGTAGGGATGCTTTCTAGCAAGGTGTTGGCTGGGAAAAACAGGTTAATACAGAAATTAAACTTCTTCGAGGAAAGGAACAAGTTGCAGAGTAATATTTATTGAATGATAAGCTGTGGTGGTGATATGAAAAGTGTGCAATATAATGGGAAATAATCTTTTCCTGTCATTATTGAAGGACATACATAAATTGGTTTTTCTGTTGGGAAAACCCCCAGTCCAGAAAAACTTATTACTTTTAATAATATAAGGTGAAGAGAAAATTCTTGAGGAGATGAACTTATTAAGCAAAATAATGAAATGCTGTGAAACAGCAGGAAAGTGGTAGCTGGACTTTGTACTGCTCTTGAATTAAATTCCAACCCCCCCTTCCTTTTTGCGTTTTTATGGCAGTCAGATGTGTCGTTAGGAAAGCTGGTAAATGGAGGAGAGGACAGGCTTGTCTTTGTCAGCTTTTTTGCAAAGAAAAGAGCTTTCAGAATTTGCTAAAAGGGGAAGGAATTCTGCATGGTGTTTTTAATTCTCTTATTAACTCTATTTTACTTCGTTTTGCCACAGATTACCTCAAAGAGCTGTAATATTTCTAGGAAGAAATCTAAATTTGAATTTCATTACAATTTCTCTTCCTGAGGGAAAACACATTCCCACTATTTTAATTTATTGTCTAAGAAGATGCTTTTCCAGTTGCTGTGGTTTAAATTCCTTTTGGAAATCTAATGTTACCAGATGTATGCATCCACTCACACATCCATCCATCCATCCACAAAACCACAGTCTTCTTGTTTGGATTTATCAAGCTTTTTCTTTCTAATCTTATTGGAAATATGCTGTTATCACAATGTTTCAGTGTGAGAGAAGGATTTATTCTGTGTTTGTTTGTCTTGAAATTACTATGAAAAAGCTTGCCAAACACATTTAAAAGCAGATACTTTTTGAATCTGCTATTACATCCTTAAAGTACAGAGAAATCCTCAATGCAGTAAGTTTTCAAGAATGTATATACAGAAATCAGAATGATAACTCATGCAGAAGGAGGCTGATGGGAAGGAGTACCCAAGGTAAAGGTTTATGGCAGAGGGAAATGTAGAGTCACCGTGTGCTATGATGCAGATTGTTCAGATGTTTGGGTTTTCGTTTGTTTGGTTTTTTTCTTTTTTTAATGTGGAAGTACTTTTTTCTAATTCTCCTTGTTTTCCTAGAGTTTAGTAAGCTGCTGCAGGCCAGCATTTTGGCTAGTGCAGATGACAAAATTTTTGATGAGGGATTTGATAGCTGCGTGTCACAGATTGAGATGCATTTAAATGGTACATAACCAAAAAGACTAGCATTAGGGGTCCCATGCTGGGTCACCTTGGTGCTGGCTCGGCACAGTTCATGGGATTCAAGACATGCTTTACCTCAAAGAGAGGGTTTTTTTGAGGTATGTGCCTCTAGATACATGGCAGTTCACCTGACCAAATATGATATGTATCTCACATCAAGTGACTGAAAGCATACCCAGCATGTGTTGGGAGAGAAGTTTTGTAATTCCTGTGAAGCACAAAACTTTCAATTTTTGGCAAAGACAAACCAAATTTAATTCTCATTTGGAAAATTTTAGTGAAAATTAAACCTCTGATAGGTTTGAATGTACAGCCCAATCATGTATAATTGTGGTGCACAGGCTTTTTGTCAAGTACAGCCATCTCTCACTGCTTTCCATGAGTCAGCTGCTCCATGTGCTTTATTTCAGGGAGAGGAGATTTGGATTAGATACTAGAAAGAAATTCCTTACCATGAGGGTGGTGAGGCACCGAAACAGGTTGCCCAGAGAAGTTGTGGCTGCCCCGTCCCTGGAAGTGTTGAAGGCCAGGCTGGATGGGGCTTTGAGCAACCTGGTCTGGTGGGAGGTGTCCCTGCCTGTGGCAGGGAGGTTGGAACTGGATGATCTTTAAGGTCCCTTCCAGCTCTAACCATTCTATGATTCTATGGTCTATATTTGTTGTTGTATATTTGGAATTAGATTACGACATGGGCAGTAGGCGATAAGCAGATACCCCAGGTCCTGCCTCAGTCTCTTGGCCTAATATATGCTAAGGGCAAAGTATTCCTGTTAGACCTCAAACCCAGCTCCTGAGAAAGTGTACTGGGGTCCAAAATATTACTCCGTCAGCTGCAGTCCCTCAGGGTGAAAATGTTATCTTTGGCAGTGAGAGCTGAGGCCTGATAGCTCTCAGCACTAGTCCAGAGTTTATACTGTTTGCAGTCAGGTACTTAACCGAGTCGAGTTGTTACACACAGCACAGGCACTTTGAGACTGCAGGTGTACAAACGCTGATTGCTCTTCTAGGGCTGCTGATGAATGAAAATGTGTATTGCATTCCTTTTTTTTTTTTTCTGTATAAAGGTTGGATTTAAACCTGCTGGGGGCATTCGGACAGCAAAAGACGCTATTACTTGGCTTATGCTGGTGAAGGAGGAACTGGGAGTAGAATGGCTAACGCCAGAGCTCTTCCGCCTGGGTGCCAGTAGTTTGCTGGAAGACATTGAGAAACAGGTTAGTTGTTAACAGTTTTCAGCTTGGTGGAGAGAAAAAATAATCTTTCCAAATGTGCTGGCTTACAGTTTTTGCAGAATATGCTTTTTGGTGCTGTTCAGAAGATAGTAGAACATACATCTAATTCATTATTAATGACAGGTTTACTTCCAGCCCAGTATTTCCTTAAATTTGGCCTGTTATAACAGACATCTGGGACTCTGATATTCCAGCAGCTGGCAATTGCCTTCGCCAGGTTTGCAGTGCACTCAGTTTGTACATCTATGGGGTCTTTTGCAAACGCGTGGTAGTGCACTCCCCTGCACTTCTAGCTGTTGCCGGTTCAGCTGACCCTCAGAATATCTCACAGACCCTTTATGTCACTGGGCCAGAAGTGTTCGTGCCATGAAGGAAGTCACATCTCATCCTACATGTGGTACTGCTGATAGAGAAGTTTTTACATATTGATTATTTCCTGGGGAAGAGAGCAATTGACTCCCACAAAGCCTCATTTTTCTAATGGCTTTCATTTCTGTGCAGGCTGGTTGCTGTGTTTTCTGGCAGAAAAATAGTGTATGAGGCGCAGCGTGTCTTCCCAGTGGGAAGAAGGGTTCTGACCTGTCTGCCCACAACCTACCTCACTGGCACAGTGTATCAACCCTGAAGGTTACAGTGTCACAGGAACTACTAAATCATTTGGGCCGCTGAACCTCACTCCCAGGAGATGAGGTGATACCAGCTTTAACCAAGAAAAAGGTCTGAGAGTCCTTGTGCTGCTGCTTCTGGTGGGAGAACATGAGACACAGGGGGATTTGGAGGAGGAAAAAAGAACCAGTCTGTTCCCTTTCCCACCTTTCTTAGCAACTGAAATACTGACATGTCTTAAGAAATACAGAACAGCTGAGAGATGTCAGGTGAATATTCATGACTGTTGAAAGCCCCTGGCTCATTCCTGCAATGAGAATAACATTGGCGTACTTCATTGCCAGCCTGCCGCTGCCTCGCTTGTGACCTAAAATTATGTCCCTGGTTATGACAAAGCAGCGTGAGCTTTCTTGTTGCCGCTGCCATCGCTGCTGAGTCTTAGAACACAGCCAGTGATTGTGTCACACAATTTGTTCTGATTTCTTAAGGGTGGCATCCTTTTATCTGCCAGAGGTTGCACAAATGCCCCGGTCATGACCAAATACCCCATACAGTGCCATCTGAAAGCATGTAAGATAAAATGTATAAAAAGTATTGAAAAAATTCAAGCGAACATAGAAAATGGGGATAAGCAATTTTGGATACTTTGAATATCACAAAATAATACTAAGATTGTAAAAATCAGATTACAGTGAGAGTAATGCATTGTCTTCTACCTGACTTTTTTTGAAGGCTTAGTTAAAAGCAACAAGAGTCTCTGTTTTTTCCATCTTTTCCCAAGCAAAGCAGCAAGAGCCCTTAGTTCAGATCCTATAAACAAGTATATAAAGGTATATGACATCATATGTTATGCATGCACACACACATACACAAACAAATATCCATCATCTTCATCTGGCATGCCTTTAATTTGTTACTTCCTTGACGCTTTCAGATTTGTAGTCATATATAATTCCATCATAAGTTTTCTTTTTTCTTGCAGATTTTCTACCACGTGACTGGCTCTCATGCACTTCCTCATGACCTGGCAATGGCTTAGACATAAAATCAACTCAGGATTACTTTGACAAAAGAGGTCTTTAAGCAAACAGCATTCAGAAGTCTTCTGACAAGCAAGCGCATATGATAGAATTAAAGACCTAATTCTCTCTTCTTCATATTTTATAGTATTTAAAAATATGCTCAAGTCTGCTGGTTGTACTTGATCCAAAAGCAGAAAAAATGGTAATTCTGAAATAGTTAAATAGTTAATACTTACACATTTGCAAAGTTAATCTTGCAAAGTCTTCCTCAGACCAGCCTGAAAAGCTTATTAATGGCAACACTGAAATACTATGAAAAAGATTTAGGTGGCCTGGTAACACTTTGCAGTCACGGAATATGAAATATCTATGGAATATTTCAGATTGCTAATTAAGAACTACAGATCTTGGAATAGCTTTCCATTCACCTCAGACAAAATCTCCTGCCACAAATCTCTTGCACTGTTAATTGTTATGTTGATTCAGTTTCAAGCATTGTAACCTGAGAAAATGAAACTTGGCTATTACCTTCTTTTATAAAATGTCTCTGTAGCAAAAAATCCCCTCTTTTTTGGTATTTTTTTGCCCCAAACTTGGGTACAGACATCCATATTTAGACCCTTGAATAAAGGTGGCTTGATTTCTAGAACAGCTGAGTATCCACAGTTGCTCCTGAAGTTAATGGGAGCTCTGGGTGATCAGAACAACTGAAAATCAAGCAGCATCTATATAGGTGCCTAACTATGCATTCAGGGGCCTATTTTTAGGCATCTCACTCTTAAAATTTTAGTCTAACTTGCTTAGAAGCTCCCATTCCTGTCTCCTGTCATTTTAAAACACATTCATGCAAATCTTTCCATTTTAATGTAGGGGGCTTTGACTGTCAGTTTGCAGGTGTCACTGCTATGCTGGCTGATCTTCAACTTTGCCATTCTAAAAGCAATTCTTTAATTTAAGAGGTGATTTGAATTGTGTCCTTTACAGGGTTTACAGCTTTAATGTAAAAGGTACTTTTCTCAGAGCACGTTAAGAATAATACCGAAATCATCAACACCTTTTGAATATCAGACTGGAGCTAGTAGATTCATTATTTCAGAACTGCATTCTGCTCACTAACCAGAGTTGTACTAAAAACTTAATTATCTTATCATCATGACTAGTCTCACTGACTTAAGTAGGTCTCATCAGGGAAGTGAGAGGAGGAGGATTTTGCTGTAAATCAAGCTACAAGGTACCTTTATTACAAAGAGATCTGTGCTTCATAAAGATAATAACTCCGTTATTTATCTGGTTATACCACCTGAATCACTAGTGCTGTACAAAACACCTTGGACAGATAGGAAAACTGAATAGGGGAAAAAATAATATCACAGAAACAACATATAAGAAAGCAAAATCCTGTATGCAGTGCTCAGCACTAAGAATAGGCCTTAATTTCCCAGGAAGTAGTTAATCCAAGGTGCTCAGTCTTTTTCTGGTTTAGGTCTCAGTACAGAAAATGAGGCTGGCTATATTTTCCTGGAAAGTGGCCTTTTTTTTACCACGGCTTTTCCTTCTGATTTCACTGCCAGTTTCTTGAAGGAAAAATTCAGTGACTGTTTGCGTATTTGGAGGAGAATTCTGATGCTGAGCTTTCAGAAATACAGAGTCCGTTATATGAAATCAACTCCAACCAGGTGTTTGCCAGGTTGACCCTCTGCGATGCCATCCCAGCAGCTACGCACTGGATTTTGCTGCTGTTTAGCTCTAGCCATTTAAATGTTAGAGTGTATTTCCATACTTTCATAACAGAAAGATTCACCTCACTTGCAAAGCACACTTTTTTTTTTTTGTTAGTTGTCTTTTGGACAGTGAGGGTGAAGATAGAGGCTGTTTTTTGGAGCTGCTTTAGTTTCTAGGTGAAGGACTCTGTGTAGTTCCTTAAAACTAATGAAGGTCCAACTTCACCACCTAACTTTTTAATGTGAGCACCTCTGAGGGCAAGCTTACTGTTTCCATGGGAGCTACATGTCAAGTAATGAACTTGCCAGGAGCAATTACTGTATTTCTGCTGATGGCCCCCGCTTTATTTTGATGTGCACATGGGCTGCTGCTGGTTACTTCACTTCAGAGGGAGCAGGCTCCCTTTGCGGAGGGAGGGGTTCAGCTTCCTGAAAAGTTGGAAGACAGCAGCTTCCCTTTTCCATGAGCGATTACAAACGCACCGATCTGAAATAGTGTGCAACTCCAAGCCAACAAGAGTTTTGGGAGAAGCTGGGTTGGAAAGTAATCTAAACGTTTTGTTTTGTTTTGTTTCTGTGGAAAACTGTAATTTTTTGGGGAAAACAAGAAATAATGTAAGAGTAACAGAGTCTGTAAACACGTTCAAATAAAGATTATTCTGGATCAGGGGTGAGATTTTTCTGAGGGATAAGCAGAAGGATTACAGAGTGACTGGCTGTCTCTGTTAACTTCTCTGCGACTCAAGTGAGTTATTTTCATATTGTCTGTGGTTGTGGACCCCCAACGTGACCCACAGCCTCGTCTCACACTCCTCCTACAGAAGCTACTGGTACCAGCTAGGTACTGGTCTTCTGGCACCCCTGGGCCAGGGGTCCCATCAGGAATAGCAGGGGACCAGGCTGGAGACATATAACAAGGCATGTGCAAGGGGCCTGTCCAGGAGACAGCTACCAACAGTGCAGGTCTGATGTCCATCTGAGAGGCAGGGCTGGAAACCGGCACTCTTGCAAGGTAGCTCAGGGAGGTGGTGAGGCCCATGGACTGAGCTGAAGGGTGGCTCCTGGGCTCCTGCTGTGGGGCTAGAAGCATCACCAGCTTATTCCAGTCCTGAGCCTGTGAGAGAGCCAAACAGGGGGGAT
The DNA here is from genome assembly GCA_013400375.1 of Thinocorus orbignyianus. Taxonomy (NCBI): domain Eukaryota; kingdom Metazoa; phylum Chordata; class Aves; order Ciconiiformes; family Thinocoridae; genus Thinocorus; species Thinocorus orbignyianus. The sequence continues at coordinate 1,345,531 of VXBW01005110.1, read as the reverse complement.
GTGGGGACTAACATGCGTTTTGAGCTCAGGTTGGAGGCTGGTGTGGCAGGACCTACACCCCCACCTGTGGGGAACTGGAAGTGCCCACAGCATGGTCTCCTAGGCTTGCTGCCCTTCTTCCTGCCCTCTCTTCCATCTGTCCCATCGCTGATGGCCATTTGCCGCTATTTCGGTCCAGTGGTCAGGGAGCAGTTGGGATTTATCGAGGCTGCTGCAGCTGGTTGTCACTCCTGCAGGCAACCCGTGAAAGACGGTGGGGACCTGAACTCAGTCGGGAACCAGGGAGGGGGCAATGCTCCATCAGGGCACAGACTTTGGGAAAAGTTCAGATTTAGCGCTGTGCTTCAGGCCATTAGAAAAGGAACAGGCAATTATGCGCTCCTGTCTAAATATATTTCAGAGTATAACATATGTTTTGTGCAAGTCAGTCTTGTATACTAATTTATTATTTTTATAACACTTATTCATTTAGGATTTTAAATAGCCTCATTTTGTAGACCACATTGCGGAGAAGAGAATAAATTCAAGAAGAAAGTCAAGCAGGAAATACAAATCTAGAAGATTCTGCATCAGCTTATTTACAAGAAGAGGGAATTGGGAGAGAAGGTAAGCTTTTTTTCTGGTGTGTAGGAAACAAAGATATTAAATAGTAATTGTATGTGAAGTGCACATATCAGCTGGGGCAAGTAATACTTTGATATCTTTATTTCATCAGTCGTATAAGTTCGTTCTTTCATTTCCTTTCTGAAGCAGGGAACATGCATTATATACCATAGCACATGCTACTGAGACAGAAAAAAACTGATCTGTTTTTAATTTTATTTTGCTCAGTCGGAATTTTGGCTCCCAGCTTCCCCTGAGGGGAATAAACCACGAAACAACAACAGCAAGTTTTATCTGAATCTTGGTGAGCTTTTGCTGAAATTACCAGAGCTGACATCTGGATGATACTTATAACGTGCAGTAGGGGTAGAAGGAAGGAACTGCTTTTAATTAGACGTAACCTGCCCAGGAGAGAAAGGCAGAGAATTGTCCATCTGGTCAACCCTTATTTGACGGAGCAACCAAGGATAAAAGTATTCTGAATATGCAAAGACACCATAGGTAAAATTACTTATTGGTCTTTTTTATTAAAATCCCGGAAGGCCAAACTTGAGCTAAATTAAGGGGTGGTAGGATTTAGAAAGAAAGAAGTGTCAAGAAAAGTTGCAGTCCTTGCACCCCCTAAAATCAAGAGTAAGCAAGTGATGGGTGCCTATCAGGTCCCAACCAGCGATATTTTAGAGACCTTCCTCTGTTCCAGACAATTTACAGATCCTTCCTCTGCGAGGACCTACAGTAACCGCTTACCAAGAGGAAGTGTGACAGTTGTTTTAATATCATTCAATGAAATTTAACATTGACACAATGAAGGAATGCCAGCAAGATGCTCTAGCCATTCCTAATGAGTCTAGTGATTTTAAATGGCTCCGTTTTGAGCACTGGGGACATCTTGTAGATTGCTAATTCTTGGAAATTGCAGAAAATTTGGTCTTCTGGAAGCAAAGCTTTCTTGAGGCATAACAGTTTCAGATCTCTGATATCACAGGGAGTGTTTGAAAACACTGAATTGTAAAAGCATCAATTTAGAATTGCTTCCTTAGCTGAGATGAAAACAAAAGCTTTTTAATAGAATGTTAACAAACTGAGGAAGCCATGTTTGAATTGACTACACTTTGTTTTTTTTCAAGTATTGCTTTCTCAATGAGAGAACCAGAGGAAAGAACTGTGCAGGCTCAGCTGGTGGAGAGTAGTATCATCTCTATACAGCACAGCATCCTATAAAACCAAACCTCAAAATGGATGATGGTTTGCCCAGAAAAACACGGGAAAGCTTTATAAGCTGATTTTGCCATTTCAGTTTCAAAGACATGAGTTTTCACCTATTCACTAGTCGTAACAAACAAGCAAACGAGCAAACCAGGCAACGAAGTTCACTTCCTACACGTGGGCTGAGGCCAGTGACAAAGCTGATTTGGCAATCCTGCAGGTTAGGGGTCCCCACCACTGTCACAACCTGGAGAGCAAGTGGGCTGATGGAGGAGCCTGCCAAGGCTTCCTGTCCTGCCTGCTGGCTGCAAGAATCAACCCGTGCTCCGGCTGCCTGAGAAGTTGCCCTGGGGGGTGGAAGGTGCTAAAACTATCTGTAGCGATTACCAGTCCATTGAGAACTATGTTTTTTTCCCCCCCACTCTAATGCTCAGACACAAGCAACCACCTTCTGAGGAGAAGCTGGAGAATGCATATTCTCCATGATTTAATTTAATTACACGTAAGTTGATTAAGGATGTTATCTTCATTTCCAGGGGAAATGAAACATTCAGCCGGCATCATGTCAGAAGGCTGGCTGAAGGCTGGCACATCTCTGTATTGGCTACTTTCTGCTGCCTTCAGCAGAGTCTTGGGCTTTCTTGAAAGTACAGGCTCTGGCTGACCCAGAGCGTGATTTCTTCCACTAACTTATTTAAAGGCATGAATTGAACCAGAGCAAAGAAACAACTATCCAGGCTCTGAACAAGAAGTGCTTTGTGTTTTAGTCAGCACAAATCTGTCCAATTCCTCCCCCCAAAAAATAGAAATCCCTGTGAATGCCATCACCCCATCTGATAGCGGCTGTAACGAGGCCTCTGGGAGGGCAGTGACAGGAAGATGTAGATAAAGGAAAAACAGAGGGGTAAAAGGAGAAGTGAGAAGTAAGAGAGATCATCGTCACTGCTGTTATTGCTTCACAGAAGTGTAATCTTTTGTGATCGCTTTGGAACAGGAGGTAAATAATAAAACACAAGGGAGGGAAAAATTAAAATAAATGTAGTGTGTGAGTGCATGTTAAAACAGATGTCAGATTAAAAATAACTGAAAAGAAAATTCTACTGTAGGGGGAAAAACTGCTTTTTCCTTCAACATTTTATATTCCACCTTCATTAGGCGGAAAGTGAAAGAGCTGTAAAGGAGAAGAGGAACTTTTGTTGTTTCCCTCTGAACATTAAGAGAAGCCTAATGCGAGCACAGGGGGGATGCTCTGTGGTGCGTGGTGCTGGAGCAATTCTCAGGGTGAAGCCCAGAAGCAGCAAGGATGTTAAACAAATGCACTGTGTGCGCTGAGCTCTGGGACTTGGAGCTTTAAACCTGCAGCGCTGCACATCCAGGTGGTTTCATCCTCTCCATCCTTCCCCAAGTCCCTTCAGGGTTGACGAGTCCTCTAATGTTGTGAAAAAATAAACCCTGCAATCTGGTAGGATCACACCATCCAGTAATGCCCCTCTAACTATAGATCTAGGCACCAGGGTCTTCGTTCTAGTTTCTTCAGCACTTTTAAATGGGCTATTTCAGTGTTTGATGACAGCAGAGTGGGGAACTACACAAACAGGTATTTTTCCCCACATGGCAACCAGACCTCACTCATGCTTGGAGATGGGAAGTACTCAAAAAATATCTGGTGCCACCCAGGAGAGAGACTCATCTTGGATCTCTGCTGCCAAGCAGGCTTCAGAATGGCTCCCAAAAATTAATGGTCTGAAAAGTGACCTGCCCTACAACTGTTTAAAGCTCAAGGAGCTTTAAATAAATACCTTGAAGATGTGCTGAGGCTGGACTGGGAACCATCACACTTCTTGGAGAGCTAGCATGGGTCATTTGGCTCATTCAGATGAGCTAATGAAATGAATGAGAATAATTTTTATCTGCTTTCTTCGTTTATTCCTCAGTGTGGGATGGAGGTTTAAAAAAAAGGCACAGCTCTCTGTGACTAATGCCTCAGCTTACAGGAAGAGTCAGAAATGACAGATATCTTTGGCTTCTGTTGCAACATGAATGTCCAACATACTCGAACAACTCAGTGCGATCCGGAGCAGGCGTATTCCTATGCTGTTTGAGAAAAATGTCATTACTTTTCCCTACCATTATCTTGAGTGAATTCCCACAACTCCTGTTTCTTTCTGACACTAAGGAGGAGGCAGCTGAGACAGAAGTAAAAGGCATCCTAAAAGGTATCCCCAGCAGACTGAAGGCAAAGCTGTTTCATAATTTCTGAAACTTTTCTTAAGCTTGTCCTGAAAATGCCAGGTAAGATCCCAAAACAGAATCCTACCAAGAACCGCTGATGAGCAGGAGCAGCTTGGCTTTATGCTGGGTTAGGATTTGCCAGAGAGGAAGGAGCAGACGTAGCCTGAAGCGGCTCCGCGCAGCCAGACAGGGTGAAAGAGCTGCATTTGCTTGAGAGGTCGCTTGGTATTAGAGGGCATTCAGCAGAGACACACCACCTCTGTCCCTCAACGACACAGCAGAGAAGCAGGGAGGTTCCCAGCAGCAATGACAGAAGTGGGGAGGCTGAGGTCTCTAGGAGGTTTCCCAAGAAGGACTCGGGAGTGCTCGTGAATGAGAAGCTCAACGTGAGGCGGCAGCGTATGCTGGCAGCCCAGAAGGCCAATCCCATCCTGGGCTGCATCAAAAGAAGCGTGACCAGCAGGTCACAGGAGGTGATTCTCCCCCTCTACTCTGTGCTCCTGAGACCCCACGTGGAGTACTGTGTCCAGTTCTGGAGTTCTCCACACAGAAAGGACATGGACCTGTTGGAATGGGTCCAGCGGAGGGCCACGAAGATGATCAGAGGGCTGGAGCACCTCTCCTGTGAAGACAGGCTGAGAGAGCTGGGGTTGTTCAGAAGACTCTGGGGAGACCTTCTAACAGCCTTCCAGTATCTGAAGGGAGCTCCAGGAGAGCTGGAGAGGGACTCTTTGTCGGGAAGTCTAGTGACAGGACAAGGGCTAACAGTTTTAAATTGGAAGAGGGGAGATTTAGATGGGATACTAGGAAGAAATTCTTTGCTGTGAGGGTGTTGAGACACTGGAACAGGTTGCCCAGGGAAGCTGTGGATGCCCCATTCCTGGAAGTGTTGAGGGCCAGGCTGGATGGGGCTTTGAGCAACCTGGTCTGGTGGGAGGTGTCCCTGCCCATGGCAGAGGGGTTGGAACTGGGTGATCTTTAAGGTCCCTTCCAACTCTAACCATCCTGTGATTCTATGATTCTAGGTTTCACCTTCACTCTTCCCACTAATATAACTTCCTTCGCATACGCACCCCCAACCCTGCTCCTCACTGAAAAGAAAACTCATGACCTTGTGCTCTGAATAGACGAATAAATGCATAAATAAAAGTCACTTCAACTGCAGAAAAGTATCTGTCTGCTCTTTATTGAGTATGTGTTTTCAGAGCTGCCTCCTCCAGGGGAAATTTCTTTGTTAAGCATTAATTCCGTTTCATTTTGCTGAACGTCTCTGCCATTGTCTCCATTAGAGGGCTGCAGAGGAGTGTGTTACAATGTTTTAGGAACGGCTTTAAACCTGTACATGTACTTTGGGCCTAATTTCCTGCTGTATAACTCTCCTCAACTCAATGGGGTGTAAAACTGGTGCAACACATGGAGAGGGGAGAAAAAAGCGCGGTGCTTCAGAATACATCAGTGCTTTTGGGTTTTGCTGATGAGATTAAGAAATGCCGAGATGCTAAGGCAGAATTTTAAATACACGTGTGACAGGTGAGGCAGATGAGTAAGTTAATTGCTGCTTGTGTGTTTGAACACAGCGTAATTGGTCAATAGGGTACATTTCCAGGGAAGAGTAGTGAAGTGCATGAGCAAAGCGCAAGTAGAGCTTTAAATCATTCCTTAGAAACTATACATTCTAGGTAAGAGTTAGAGTCACTAGCACTTGTAAGAGTCATAAACGTTATATTCTCCATTATGCTCCAATTGTGGCGTTGGCGAGCTAATTGCTTGGACTGAAATTTTCTGAGTAGATGTCTTCCTCCGCTGAACTTTCTTCTAAAAAAGAGTCAGAAAATAAAGCTGAATAAAAATACGGAGTGGGCTGGGGGTTTTCAGCCCACACAGAGAAACTTTGGCAATTGAGCTCTGTGAAATTCCCACATTTCAGAGCATGAACCTGTAGCAAGTTGGAGAATGGCCCTGATCCTCAGCACCTGCCTTCATGGTGATGGTGCGGCGCATGGTACCAACAGGAGGGGTCTAATTCCACTGACAGACAAAAGCTAGGCTAGAGGGAGAGGAAAACATTGGCATGGGTTAGAGGAACAAAGGAAGTGGGGAGTGCTGGCGTGAGCAGGGAAAGCGGGAAGGGAAGGCGTCTGGGGAGGAGATGGCTCAGAAGACCAGAAGCCAGTCCAGGAAGAAGAGTGGGAATGAACCTAATCAGTCACGGAGCAACACCGAGACCAAACAAGATGGTTCACAGACCTAATCTTCCATCCATTAGTTTAATTTTGGGAGTGGCTGGAAGAGAGATAGATGGACCAGGGAGCAACATTGTCACTGAAAGTGGCATTTATGAATGCTGAGATATAGCAGCATGGGCAACCTTAGTGTTTCGTAACTTTGAAATGCTTTTCCCTCCAGACCTGAAGTGTTTATTCCCTGTCTCTTATTGTGCATGTTGTAAATTTAATTCATTCAACCAATTAACTCATTGAGGCAGGGATTGATTTTTTTGGGGGGTCTGTTTTCACACAATGCTTGCTGCAATGTGTGGTGGTTCCTGGCTTAGTGCCCTTACAGGTCGCTAATGCAAGCAAGCATGTTGATGGAAGTAAATGTGGATTCCAGCAATGGAGGAAGACAGTTTGATACAAAACACTGGGTTTATATCAGGTGGGGCAGGCAAAAATAACAAGTGGAAAATTTAGGGTGAGTACCAACAAGTCTTTCTGTAAGTAGTTAGGCAAGGCTGTTTGGTAGCCCACTGAGGAAGCAGCTAACGCCCCTCGGCTGGGACTCAGCCAAATCCAAGGCAGTGACATTCAGAAAGCACAAGGCTGTGTGGAGAGGCAGACAGGCTGGATGGTCTAATGGGTCCGTTCCATTTTTAACTTCCCTGATTCTGCACAACCTTCCCCAAAAGCCAGCCCAAAGGAATGTCGAAAGATGCAGTACATATTCATGGACATTTCTGGAGCTGCAAACTATGAAAAGAAATCAAGTCATTCTCATCCATGGACTGGAATTGAGAGTATACTCTGATCTGAAAGGATACCAGCTCACAGAGTGGTGTATGAAAATCTTATAAAGCTCTGCAACACTCCATAAATAATTTTCAAACAAGAAGCTTTTTGTTTCAGTAGTAGCAATACTAAAAAGGAAGAATGGCAAATAGCCGTCAAAAAATGGCTGAAACAGCCTGCACGTTGTACCGATGTTAACTTTAATCACTGCGAGAGTTACACACAGAGTTATCAGTCATTTATTAGAAACCACAGATGATCACTGCAGAGGTTTAGATTAACACAAACTGGAGCCTGTACTTTTCAAATGGGGCACTACGGGACAGACAGCCTATGGAATAAACATTCTGGCACATCAGTGTGCTATAAATCCTCCAAATGAAAGAAATTAAAAAGCCAGGAGTGATTTTGAAAATGATTTATGATTGGAGGTGCACCTAGGAGTGCTTTTATTGTCACGGGAACATCTCCTTTCACATCCTTAAGGTGACAGATCCCCTCTGCCTCTCTCCAGATTTCTCGGGCTGCCCCATGAGTGTGGGTGTTGCGGAGGTGAGCACACCGTGGGAGCACGCTGGCGGGGGGGCATACGGGCACTTCAGCAGCACCCCCCTGGCATGAAGGTTCGCTCTGTGCAGCCCTGCAAATCTGTTCTGACATTTTAAGTATGCAAAAAGACACCAGTTGTGGGGTGGTTGGTTTGTTGTTTTTCTATTTTTTCTTTTCTTTTACAGCTATACCGTAACCATGCTCCTAAGTGCACATATAAACATTTTATAACATGGATTTGGAATAACGCTTGAAAAATAAACTTAAGAATAGTTCCTAAGCAGAAGGTATTCTTACCAAAATAGCAGTCTGTGAGAAGTCAACCCTTTGCTCCATACATAAAAAGATGCAGCACTATCTGTTGGTGAACTTCTAGTGTAAATATTACTAAATGTTTCACTAAAATACAATTTTAGTACTAATATAGATATGTTCTCTTAAACAAGAAGTGCTTTCACCATAAACTGAAAGGTAAAAGATTATGATTTGCAGGGAGAGTACTCTTGCCAAGAACAGCAGTGGTGATGTGAGGGAAAGCCTGGATATTTTGTATATCGAAGGAATGGGCACGAATGTTAATCCTGCCCCAAGCCCATGATACCTTGGGCCGTGGACACAAACCTACCTTCAGCATTGCTGCCTTCCTGGTTCTCCTTTGACTGTGCCTTCAGGAGCTTGGCCTTGTGCCTCTTGTTCTTCTGGGCTGGCATTAGGGTGTCCCACACACGTCCCCAGCAGGGTTAGCTGGTTTGGATTAGGAAGCTTGTCTGCTTATTGCAGCTTCTGTCCACAACTGGAACAAAACTTCAAAAAAATTCAGTTTGCATGGGTGATTATTTCTCTTAAAGGCTTACACAGCTCCCAGTTTTGCCTATCTTCTTTAGGTGATACCTGTATCAATCTAAAAATATTTCCTCCACGTATTCCAGCAGCTGACTTTGTAGAAAGGGTTAATTTTGCATCTATCTACCAGTCCTTCTGATGTTCCCATCCTTGGTCAGACGTCAGCTCTTCAAAGCCAGCAGCTCAGGAGCTAGGCTATAAAACCCTCTGTGTCTTTGCCAAACGTAACTTCTCCCTTGCTGGACTTTAAACTCCTGCAAGGTTCTGTCACCCTTTTTGGAGAGCCCATGCTCATTCACACTCACTCACATCTCCACCTTCATCAAGACCAGGTGGTGCCTCCTCACCAGGGAGGCCATGAGGGGGCTGGTGGTACAGGGCACCATGTGTGGGGACCTGCACCACGGGCAGAGCTATGTGACCTTGCAGGGTTCCCCCTTGTCCTTTTGTGGGGTGGGAGGCTGTGGGGTTAAAATTTCTTGGGATTACTTATGGAAGGCCTTTCTTGAATTTGCAAGTGTTTATTTACATTTTGTAAGCATCTTGTGTTGTGGTTTATCTGTTGTTCTGCTGTTATAGACCCTGGATGTATAGTTCACTGATTGCCAGTTAATTACATGTCATTAATAAATCAATAACCTGCTTTGATCCTGATTTGCTTTAAACCACATGAATTGAGCAGCTTTTTCCTGCAACAACACTCATCTTTCTCTGTCCCTTGCTCAAAGTTAAACCAATGAAGCTATAAAGTGGACCTCCTTCCCCCAAATGTGGGTATCTCTTTGCATGTCCCATACCTTGTCCACCACGCTGAACAAAAAGGGTGAAATGAGATGAAAAAGGAGCTGGACACTAAAGGGAAGGTTCCTCATGGCACTGGAAGTGAAACGTGCAGCTAAACATGTTGCAGGGTAGCAATAACTCTGGGTGGGGGAGAAGAACAAGGAGCTCTTGCAGCACAGGAGAGTGCTGTAAATTATGCAAACTGTGCTAAGGGGAACTGGAGGGACTGAAGCTGCCTCAAATCGAGTGAACACAAAGAGGGCTTTAAGCTTCCTCCTGCGAAGCCAGAGCCGAGGCACTTCAGACTCTAGCTCAGTAGCTTCCCCCACTTCTGTACAGACCAGGTGTTAGTTTGCACTAGGCATCTAGTCTGGTCTTGATCTTTCTTCCCATTTTACTGACAAGACTGCTGAGCAGTGGCTGGTATGACAGTAATAGGCACCTGTGGATCCCTATTTAATAAGAAATAACCTGAGAGAAATTCTCCATCTGCATAGTAGGTTAATGTTCCGCTTTTTTTCCCCTCTTTCTAATTTGGATCGGTTTAGAAATGCCAACCCATAATTTTAATAAGGTAGATGCTGCTAGAAATGCAAGATGCATCAAAAAGTGATTTAATCATTGTGTTGTACTTAAGAATATAAGTAGATGCGGTGAGGGACATTTCGGCATGCATCAGCTTCATCACAAATTCTTCATCCCAAGTGGAGGGGCATGTCTGAAGCTGTACCTGGGAGCCAGCTACATTCTTTAACAAATTGAGGGGCTGCAATCCCACCACACAGCCCTGTGCACCTCCAGGTTGTTTTTTTGGCATTAAAATCCAAACTGCTCATCCACAAAGTATCTGTGGTTTTGTTAGCAGGTCTGCCGGTACCCACACTCCCCCACAGCCTTCCTCCCTCCCCCCCAGCCAAGAAATCCACATCAAATCTCCCAGCGGACCGATCTCCATTCTCGGAGAGAGCTCTCGCTCTGGCAGTTTGTAAGGATGTATGCCTTGTCTCGCAGGGCCTTTTCCTCCCTCTCTCTCTTTCTCACCCACCCCATCAACGCTCCAGCATGAGAACGGGATGCCATCAGGCACAGTTATTAATACACAATAGAAGTGCCATGTGTGATTGTCTGTGAACGCTCCAGTGTTTTATGTAATGCAGATTTAGAGATTTCACTGTAAAGTCATTTTAAACTCTGAACTAATGGGTAGTTTGGCAACAGCTTCTAAGTATGAAATCATTATTAATTCCTTTAGTACCATAATAACATTGATTTAGATGAACTCTTCTAACATAGAAATTGTATAGTATTTAGCTGTAATTAACGTCTCCTAATTAGGAAGTGTTGCCAAGTAGTTTTCTCTGCTGGCTCTGTTGTACTTAAGTGCAGCTGGATGGAAATTAACCACAAAGGGAACAGCTTGTGTTTTATGTGAAGTTTGCCTTTGATTGATTAAAAAAATATTCCTTGGTACTTTATTTTATTATCAAAAAGGGTGCACTGGATTATCAATGTTACAGAGAGAGACAAAGTCCACATGCCATAAACTACACACATATTTGTGTAGCATATAAGCCCAACAACTTAACTACACATTCAGAGAAGCCACAGATTTGATTTGTCTCAATTCCTCAAGTTAGCATAATAAATTGAATTGATTTTAATGTGGCCGTTATTAATAAAAGTCTGTGGAAATTTAAGCAGAATTAGCATAATTTAATGTCCACTCAGAGGAGGGAGTCAGACACTGCAAGCTGAGAGGCATTTGTTGATGTGAAAAATGCTGACATTTTTGGAAATTCAAATTATAAATGAAATACTGCTGTCAGTTTACTGTGCAACTTCGTAGCATATGGTGCTTCTGCTGGTGGGTGTTATTTCAAAGTTTGCAAATCACACTATGAGAGTGTCCCTCTGGTGAGCTTTTGCAACGCTTAGCAACTGTGAATCAAAAGTGACAGTACAGAGGAAGAGGGACTAAAAAAAAATTTTTTCTCTCTAAGTCGGTAGAACAAAGTACGTGATAAATTAATACATTTTTACAGGAGGAAAAAGGAGGCCAACATGCTAAAGCTACGGAGATCTAGTACCTCCGTTCTTGCAGCATAATGCACAAAGTCTTCTAAATTGTTAACACAAAAATATGGTTTCTCTCTCTGACTTGGGTATGACAAGAGAATTAAAACAACTGGCAGATAGAACATGTAATGGTTTACTTTCAGAATTAGGAAAGTTGCTTCAAGACATAATGCAATCTCCTCAGAAGCTCCAGATGTTTCTTTTACCCATCTTGCTGAAAAAATTTCCTATGACCACAAAATAGCAGTCACCATTTGAAAAGTCTCCATTTGCCCACAAGACTGTCAGCGCAGAGGGAAAAAAGCCAGAAAAAAAATTTAAGTTTTGTATTAGCCCAGCAATGTCAATTCCAATTAATCTCATGGAAAGCATACAGTGGTAAGGTAAATTTAAGTAAATGAAATACTACAACACCCTACACCATGTTTTTCAAGGATCTGCCACCCGATGACCCCTTCAACATGCATACACACTACTAAGAAGTGAACATAAAACTTGAATTCATTGTGATTTGATCTGGCCATGGTTGGTGCTTGTTTTTCTGCTCCAAGTAGTGATTTTTGGCACCAAGATGGAACCGTGGATGCGCAGTATAGACCTCATCAATTTACCAATCAAGCTGGCTGAGAATAGAAAGTGATGGAGCTGTCAGTAGCAGTTCAACCATAAGCAATTCTAAACTAAGCAATTTGGAAATTTAAATAGTTATAATGACCAAGATTCTCTACATTGGCCCTTAATTACTGGAATGTCAATTCAGCTGAAAATTGCCTTTCCCAGGTAATGATAATTCTTAGAAAAGTCTTTGCTTATACACCCACCCATAGCACTCATTAAGTCAAGCTTCCTCCTTTTGTCTGAAGAGCTGTCAATTTTATGTGACATCACCAATCATCTGCCATCTAAAAAATCTCTAGGCTGTCTTGCTGAAGGCAGGCTTATTCTCTTTTAGCTGTAGTGCACTGCATGGCAGCACAGCCTGCTGCTACAAGCGACCTTGCACCAAATCACTGTAATGAGTTGCCCGGTCTCGGCAATGCTGAAAAATGAGCCATGCCGGTTTGGTTGTTGGCATCTTGGGTGAAACCTGGGGTTCATGAAATAGCAGTATATGTGGTTTATGTGTGAAGGGAAACTCCACCACCCAGTCCCTTGCAGTGCTCAGCAAGCAATGGAGAAGGTTGGCATCCCCTCCATCACTTCTTCCTCTAGAAAAGACAGGGAGAGGGAAATTTCTGGATTCACTGTATCAAAGTGCTTCCCCTGAGGTGGCCATAAAGGATAGAGATGAGTAGAATGAACCTGTGGTGCATGAACATGTCCTTATGTATTCCATACATCATATTTCTTACACTTCTTTTGCAGTAACCTTCTATTTCCAATACAGAATTATTGCATTGTTTTCTTTTTGAGAGAAAAACCATGAAAAAGAAGCAAAATCATCTCCAGGACCAGAATGTGTACACCAACAATCCGTTGTTGCCGTAACCCATGCTAGTAATATTATTTATTTCCTGCAGAAGCCAACAGCACCCTGCAGTTTGGGGTACAGAGCAACTATTCTTTATTCCCCTCTTCCAGTTAAACTGGAGCAGACTTTGCTTTCTGCCTCCATATGAGTAATATGGAATTCCAGGTAAACCAAGAGAAAGTAAAAGTAGCACAATCACACCCACTGAAAAAGTCTGTCACAGACAGAGGGAATTCAGGTGCCCATGCGTCTAACCCCACGCTAGTTCAAATCTTTTACTGCCTTGCCCTTGCAATGTGTTGTGTGCCCTAAGGCAGTATTACACCTCTCTGGACACCACGGCCAACACGTGGCATCGTTTTGTGCACAAAAAATAAAAAAAAAGAGGAAAGGGACTCCATTATTGGCTTGAAAAGGGGAGAGGGTTTCTTTCATGCTGCCTTCTTGACCACAACTCCTTCCCTCACCGGCCCTAGACGCTGAATGTGTCATTCCCCCACATCTGTAGCAGCTGCATAAGAGTTGCCATCTTATCCTTGCAGTCAGAGCTGTTTCTTACTACTTTGGATGCAACTTGCTCACTCTCTCTCCCCGCTCCTGATTCTCGGCTTGCACACAATGAAATAGTAGGGGCCTTAGGCACTTTTTTAAAAAAAAGAAACAGCCCTCAATAAATCCCCTTAAGGGCCCATTTTAATTCTGCTTATGCTCTTGATGTGCAAGTTCTTACCCTGCTATCCCCCTAGAAGCAGTTTATTTCTGTCTGTCAGTGCTGCCAAAGTGACAAAATCCCCTTTCCCACCCACCATGTAATTGCTCTGTTGTTGCCCTTCCCACACATGCCTGTAGAAAGAAAGCTCTCGCTTTATTTGTACTGCCGAAGTGAATAGCATCTCTTTCCTCCCTCCCTCTATGTGGCTTTCAAGTAGTCACACTATCATTAGTTATTTCTATTCTGGAGGAGCTCCCTGTCCGAGAAGGGAGCATATTCCATAGGAAGCAAAGTGAAGGCCTGATCTGACAGCTCTCCTGTGCCCCCAAATCCTGGAGCTAAGGAATTTGGCGGTTGTAAGGAAAGCAGAAACACGCATTACAAATAAAGGCCATTCAGAGAAGGGTAGTAAAACAAGAAAATCAAAGGACCCAGCTGCTTTTTTTTTAATTGCATTTTTTCTTATTGCAAGGGCTATGGGGCGGCATATGTCCCTTTGTTCTGTGCTTTCACAGAGCCATGTTGTTAACTTTAGTTTATAATAGAAAAATTATCCAACAGAACTTTTCTGTTGTCTCACACTCTCTCTTCTTCATTTAAACTTCCCTCGTTGGCAGAAAACAAAAGCGGTTCTAGAATTGGTCTAAAGCTGTAGTTTTCATTTCTTTGGGCTTTATTTATCCATTTATTTTAGAGGTACACCACAGATTAAGTTCCTCACCTCATTCTAGGTGCTGGGTGTATGATTACAAGAAGACTGCACTGCTGCTACTAACTAAATCATCAGAAGTAATTTCTACAGGTTGCCTGAGGAAACTGACCCCTAACTTGTTAAAACTTCAAAATTCACTGAAGCATTGTTACACAGAAACAAGAAATAGAGTTGCAGAACCACTCACCTCTAAGGCAAACAATGCACATTAAATTTATTTCTTAATAAAACTTTAAAATATAATAGCAAAGCCTCAGATAGAACAAATTTTTTGTTTAGACATGCTAAGTTTTTCATGCAGTTTTGCTCCTCTGTGGTTTGGCAATCTAAGATTGGTAAATAGCCATAGTTAAGTTGTTAAATAATAGGAGAGCATGACTGTAACGTATTTTGCAGTCAGCATCCTATTATGTGCAGCTTCACAATTTTGCAATGTGACAACTCTCTTTGCACAAAAGAAAAATCCCTAACAATGGTCTAAATCACACATTTGCTCTTCCTTCAAGCACCTGTGGTTGTCAAAACCTGTTGCACTCTAGTAGGGGAGCCTTTTAGACATATTCCAGGGCTGGCTCCATGCAGACAAAATGCATTAGAGGCCACTCAAATACCACATCTAAATAATCACACAAACCTGCTTATGCCCACTTCATCTGCGAGCAGTCCTGTAAAACCACATGCAGAGGTCAGCTATCCACCTCCTCTGCGGTGTGGAGCACTGCCAGGCACAGAAAATATCAAGGGCTGGTAGAAATTAATCTATATTACTTCCCAAGCATGTATTTAGGGTATCGGCAGGGGTGTTATCAAAAACAATGCAACAACCCAAGTTAGAAAAAAAAAAATAGGAAGAATCTAATTTTAGCACCAAAATAATGGACTAACCTTAAACCTGTCCCTCTCTGGATGCCTAGACTTCTCTCTGTGCTACTCTTCCTCCCCAGCACTCCCCTTCTAGCTTAGTTACTTTGTCTTAAAACAGTCTATTTCTGTTTAAACTTCGGTTTGTTTAGAATTAATGAACTCAGGTTTGAAGCAGCCCAAATGTATCTGCGAAGGAGCTGTCTTGCAGTACGATTCATTTCCTGGCTAACCCAAAAAAACGTGTACGGGGGTAGAGCCTTATTACGCTACCAACGATGATGTTCTTCTGACGGTGCTGCCATGCTGGACACTGGCTGCACACTTTTATATTTGGCTTCCAGTCCCTCACTCTACTTTTTTTTTTTTTTTAATCCCTGGCAAGACCATCTCTCTCTCCAGTTCAGATATTATCAAGTCTTGATAACTGTGTCTGATTCCAACATTTTATAATCAGCTCTAAAATTTTCCATTTAAACCACAGCAGTATGGATTTGTTAATGGCAGCCTGGAAATAACAGCCTTTGTCATAAAGCCCGACATTAAAATTTTATCTTTATGGAAATATTTACAGTTGGTTTTGGATAAACAGAAACTAGTTACTCACACCGTGAGTATAGATCAGTGCTCGTGCTGTGGAAATTGAGGGAAGGAAAACCATGAATGAAGAGGGGACTCTGGAGTATGCTCCCAATGATCTGCAGAATCTCCCCCAAATCCTGTTATCTATTCCTAGCTATGATTCCAAAACTGAAATAAAAACATGCTCTTCTATGTAATTTTTGATTGATTCAAAGGTGATATTTCCATCAGTGATGATTTACTATTCTCAGCAGTCCCACTGATCCAAACCTCATGAGAAATCAAACCTCTTTTCTGAGACCCCAGACCTGTAGAGTTAGAGAAAAGAGACCTAGATGGCCCTGTGAAACTGCTTAGCCTTGCCCTCGATATAGCCTCTGATATCTGCTGATATTACCAAAGGAAGTGCCGGGTAGCATGGGTAATGTCTGTAATGTCAGCCAGAGCCAAGAAACAGTCCCTTGATGAGAACAGCTCCTCACTCAGCTTGGACCAAAAGCTGAGCTTTGCCTTCCCAATCCCAAGTATTTGTGTGGCCACCAGAGCGCTGCCAGCCATCCCAGCTCCCAGCAGCAGCTGCGTGATCCCATCAATCCAAGCACAACACAGTTAGAGAATCCGAAATGGCTTCTGTGGATGGCATACCAGGTGGGAATGAACAACTTTCATTCTCTTTGAATTGTGTTGGCACTGCAGTACTAAGTGGAGTACAAACACAAAGGGTTATTTTTCAACACTCATTTCAACAGGTGAGACCTTACTTATAAACACAGAATAAATCAGCTAAGTAAGGCAGTGCCAGTCCTGTGCTAAGGATTTAAGGTTCATATGAAAAAATGTATTTAAGCAAAACCGTTAATTTCTCTGCTTTGTGTTGCTCCTGTGGGACCTGTGGGAGCGAGAAGCTGCACCCAGTGTCTCACAGGCTGCCTAACTCAAATCCCCAACTGCCTGACACTTAACATGCTTGTCCTCCCTGTGAAATGACCAGAAGAGTGAGAGGTACCAAAGCACCATCCACAAAAAACCCTTAGCAGTGCCCTAGATGAGCAAGAGTTAGGTGAGAGAGGGCCAGCAATATGGGGGACCTCTGCTCTCCATGCAGCGCACAGCTGAGCTCTGCTAACTATACTGACTCCTCAAAGAGGAAAGTGGGGCTTGTCTTCACTTGCTGCCACCACCGCCTGTAGGGTTTTGCAGTGTTGTAGCACCTTAACAAAGATCCAGCATGTCCAAGTATGATTCTTTTCACACCCTAAGGGGACTTGGATCCACGTGTCCTACCCCAAACACCAGGCAACAGCCTAGTAGTGACACCATGCATGTATTTAGGTGTATGGGTGCATGCCTGTGTCCCATGGCACAGTCGTGAGTGAAGGTGGGAGCCTGCACTCGAGACATCTTCTGAAAAGCCAAAGAGCTTCAGTACTAATTTGGCCAGAGAGAGGAGAGAGAGTGAGAGTGTGCCTAAGCAAGAGGGATCACTACTCTTCAAATTATTGTGAGTTTTCTCCTGAGAGCAAGAGTCTTTGGTCCCAGTGCGCGCTCCTAGAAAGTGATCTATTTTACATTATATGGGTTTTATACATATAAAATACAGAAAGAGCTGTGACTGGAACTCAGGATTCCCTCTTTGAAACTAAATGCCATAATCACACAGCTGGTTATGGTTTCTCTCCCTCCCTCTGGTCCAAATCACTTAGTCTCTCCTGACTTGTGGCACAGCTCCCACACAGGGGCTGGAAAATGCAGCCCCCATCCTGGCAATATGGGCACAGGGGATGAGAAAGGGGAGGTAACCAACTCAGGACTCCTGCTTTCTGGCCAAACTTCCTACCACTGAGCTGTGGCACAAGATCAGAAAAGCTCCAGTTTAAGACAGAACCTAAGTGAAAGCAGAGGCTTCCACCAGAGTTCACCCAATCTGGTAGACATTCCCAAAATCTTCAGACTCCTCTGGGAGAAGTAAATGTACAAATATATTGTTTGAAGATCTTGATAAGGCTTATGCATAAATATAGGCAACAAGTTGTTCAGCTTTTTCAAGACTAGGAAGCTGATCTCTGTGCATTAAAGTCGGTTGTGAGGTTTTTGGAAAACCTGTAAGAAGAAAGCTGCCCATAAAAGATTATGTAACAAGCTGGGGGTCCAAATAAATTATGCTTCATAAGGCTGCATTTTAGCATATCCCTGACTGTATTTATTGGAAGTACCACTTAGGCATCCTAGTTCCTTTTCAGAGGCTGATACAGCTCCCCGAGCAGTCCCGAAACCTTCTTCAACTGACAAGGCCACAGAGTTTCAGCACCGTATCTTTACTGGCTTTGATCCCCTCCTATTTTAAGAAACTGTATGTAGAATGAAAGACAAGCACAATTTTTTTAAGCAATCAGAGGCATTTAACTTTTGGCTGTGTGACACAGGATGAGAGATGTGCCCAACCTCCCAACTTCTCGCCTGAACTCACGCTTCCTTCAAGGCTGACATTTCTCCTTCTGCCAAGTCAAATCAAAAGCCTCTCTCACAACTACCCTGAAAAAATGCATTTACAACCAGTCCAAGGCTCTCTAGTCTGTGCCAGCTCTTCGCACGCCTCAGAGTGTTTGATAGGAAGGAGAACGGCCTTATGAAACACACCTGCTTCAGCTTACTGGACAAGAGCCTATTCTCATTTGTGAGTCTGACGTAATATGGGTGAAGACAGAGGAATTATTCCCATGTATGCTAACTCCAAGAGCAAAATGCATTTCCCCTCTATTCATGCAAAATGTAAGCCCTTCTTTCACCTTTAGGTTCATCTACCACCAGGTCCAAATTTGCACCGTCCGTTGGTTTAGATCACAATTCTTTAGGGCAAAATTTGGCTCATGATGCGCTGTACTAATTTAGGAGGAAAAGAGGGGCCTAGTTCATGAAATATTTCAGGTATAATCAGGAAATTGTGGTTACAGATGCAATCCAGAAGCATTTTGGGTTGGTAACCAAGGTAACACTTCTTGCTTCAAGACACACTTTTCTGTTGATAATCTATTGTAATGCCAGTAATTGCAGCTGACAAGGCTCTGTTTGTTGTGAGAGATAATTAGCACTTGAAATAAAGTAACAGATTTAAATAAATTGGGGAGAACTGAGTGGTGTGACCTGATCGCTTTAGAAACAAACAAGAGCTTTGGGGGTCTAGACACAGTGTGATGTTAGTGGTGGCCTCCACGATGACTGAACAATACCAACATTTATTAGGCATTGTTTAATTGGGAATTACAGTCGCTTTCATGATGAAAACACTTTTTTCTCTTTCTCATCCAGGTTATATTTACATTATAAAACAAGCTTTATAAAAAATCAACACAACACAAACCCCCTCTACCTGCCTTACCAAACAAAACTACTGATGTTTTCATGTGCTTGTTATTTTTCTCAGATTTTGATTTATTTAAAAAACAATGATTTAAAATAAATAAGTCTTTTTGACAATTGTGCAGCTTAAGGAATGGAGGGTGACTCTGCCTGAATATGTGTAGGGAGTGTTGTTCACTCAGCATGTACCAGGTGTGTGCCTAGGGTCAGCTTCAGTTTTCTGCCATTTTATTCAAGCCCTGGTTTCATGGCTTGGGTTGTTAACACGGCTCCTTAGTTGATGTTTGTGTCAGGTGGTGGTGTATCTAGAGATAGAAAGGCAAGACAGGGCTGCTGTAGAAGGAGCATTAGCTTGGAAGGAGAACGTGGTGGGTCAGAAGCCACAGCAATTCCCCTAGGTGCCACTGATTAAGCCAGACTCAATATTGCTTTTTCCTTTCTGTAGTTGTGAGACACTACTGCTTGGCTCATTGGACAGCAAGAAGAAGGATACAATCCTATTGAAACTTCTGTACCATGGGGCATGGAAGTATTTCACATAAACTTATAGCTGTTGAAATGAGGATGCTTCTGCCATGGAGTGACAAAATCACAAGGCTGCACGCAGCCAAACTAACCTAGTTAAGTGATCTCCTTTTCCATATTGCCCAAGCATCATTTTCACAGTTAAATAGAAAATGATCTTGCTTAAGAATAAGAGATTAGCTCATTTAAAGGAGAGGAACAAAGGCTCGGGCTACACGGCTTTGTCCAGGCACCCAGGCAAACACATGGCGGGTCTGTGAACATCACATAAAGTCATGAGCCCGAACCACAAGCCACATTTCTCTTCTGAAAGTCAAGCTGGTTTGGACTTTAATGGGTCAACTCCTTCACAGGGTCTCACCAAACCTGTGAAACCTCCTGGCCAGGACATGATATCATATCCAGCGTCAAAACAGAGACTGTTGTGTAAATGCATTCATCTTGGGGCTGGCCAGAAAGCAAAACCAGTACCCTCTCAAGATTTGCTCGTAAGACATTACATGACTAAATATGGCTAGTAACACTGGCTTTCTTTAGTATTTCATAAAAAAGACAACTCCATTATCTTCAAGATAACAGCCACAATTATTTCTCCAGCAAATACTAATCAACAGTTCCATCAGAATCATGTATTTATTACACATTACTATTCACAGCTGATGTAAGGCAAGATAGTCACATCCTTAGGAGTCCAAAATTGCATTCTTACTTTCCTTCCACAAGTGAGGTCAGTGGTTAAAGGTTCCAGAATTGAATTGCCCGCTGTTTGCTAACCTCTGCTGAGGTCACAAAGGTGACTAGCAAAGGAGACCAGGCTGAAGAAAAGGGAGGGTTCAGTTCACGCTTCTAAGGCCAGTGGTCAGGCTCGCCCCTGCCAGCTCCCACATACCATGTTTTCCATACAAGTTCTCCAGAACCAGTCTAAGAAAGGTGGTATATTAAAACTACAAGCTCAGCATATGGGTTATAGTCTTCTTCTTTATTTAGTAATCAAAAGCAATTTAGTTCCACCAGACAATGTTTCTGCTTCCTAAATGCTTTGAAATACGCAAAAATGTTGCATTTATAAGTTATTTAAAAAACAACAACAAATAATGATCTGCAGTAGTTCCCCAGGAATTAAAAATTGCTTACAATTTGTAGTATATGCAGGATCTTACCACAAATCCCATCCCAGCCCCAGTTCTAAGTAGCTCATAAAAATGGCCTGTTTATTTTCTAAAATGATCTGCATAAAAAGATTAAGCTTATTTATTGTAAAAATTAACGTCTTGCCGAAACAGTAATGGCTATATCATCGAGGAATGTTCTTCCCCTGAATGCCTCCCTCGGCAGTGCTGTGCAAGGAGACCCGCATTTATAGTCTCCTAGAATAAAGTTAATGCTCATAAGACTCTGCTCTTTTACGCCTACAGCTAAATCATGGTATCTAGCAGATGGTGTATGTGTGTTTCCTAATGCAATGTCTTGTATGTGTGTAGTTGTCGTAATTAAATAATAACTCCCTACACCATCTCATGTAACAGGAGAGCCACAGCCATATTTCCCATCAGAGTGAAGCCGTCAAACCCAGCTTGTGGGTAGACAAAGTAGGCTATAAGGAAACTAATATACAAAGCACAGCATCCGGTCGCCTTCTTTCTGGAATAAAACAAGTTCTTCTGTATGTGGCTAGTCCTTTTAAAAAAGTAAATAAAAGTATCTCTGCCCCAAAACCTGTCAGATACTAGGGTACCAACACATCTCTGCAGTTAAGCAATCTATTCTTATCCCTAAAATTAAGTAATCTAGTCTTGTGGGAAAGGAGTACTGCCTTTCATGTTTGGGATTTTCCCTGCTTTTTCATGGTCATCATTGTGACAGAGGAATTATGGACATCTGCAGGAGAAGTGCCTGCGAGACAAGGCAATTTACAGCTATCATCTTTTTAAGATAAATGCAACAGCTGCTTTTTATATTCCTTTATGGTTGGAAGAAAGAACGATAGGTCTCTGCAGATACTCATTCTTTCCTTGGCTTAGGGAGAGAATTAAGTTGTTGATTACGCCCAGCAAGAAACATCTCTGTTCAAACTGAGGACAAATGTAACTTATTTTAAGGGATATGAGTTTAACAATTCCAGTATTACCCTTCACTTTGCTATAAAAAAATCCTTTTGCTAAGGATACTATAAATGCCTCGGGTAGATGAAAGGCATTTAGCCCTTATTTATTAGAATGCGAAATCAAGAAAGCATCTTTCAAATTTGAGTGTGCAAGTTAAACAGGGGGTAGTGGAAGCTACTTATCTCTTTTGTGTCAAAAAATACAAGGAAGCTTTGGCTCTGGCTCTCCGTTGGCCAGTCAGTGCTCTGCCCATGGATCAGTCTTCTCCTCCTCCTCCTCTTGCCCAGGCAGGTCACACCTCACTGTTAACTGGTTACTTTTTGGAAGTGGGGAAGCACAACATCTCCTTGTGCCTTTCTCTTCTGTAAGGTGGTACAGCAACAGTTGACCATCTTTCCTTCCCACCTCCTTCAGCTTCAGAGAACTGAAAATTAAAACCAGGAATCAGTTCTGAAAAGGCACTCAACCCCTTAGCAAACAAATAACTCCTCTTCTATCTTTAGGATGCTAATAACCTTTTTTTGGTTTCAGAAATGGAAGACATATGAATGACTTTGCATTTTTATTTCATACAGTGGTCATTTTGCTCCATATGTGAGGAAAAAAAAAGAAAAATTCCACCTTTAAATTTCATGTCATACACTGTTGCTAAAAGTCAAGGCTAGCTATTGTCACAGGAAGCTCATAAAGACAACAAACTCACTTTTTAATTTTTTTCCCAAAGTTTACATTATAATAAATATTCATGCCATACTCTCTTCACAGTGTGACTGCTAGAGAACACATTGTAATCTGTTTAAGAAGAACATGAATCAGACTGATAAAAATAATTGGTTGGACTTTTCTTTTAATTCTTTTTTAATGTTTTAAATAAAGCTGTCAAAGGTTCCTGTGGTAATGAAGAGCTTTGTTGTTATGACAACTGCTTATTCCTTTTCCTTTGAAGAAGTCTGCAATTTGATAGGCAAAACCATCAGGAATAATTAAAACAAACGGTAAGTGAAGAAAAACATCTGCTTGGAAAAATCCCCACCCGGAATCTTAACAATCATCTCACTTGTGAAGTGACAAGCTTCAGATGGAGTGTCTTCATGTCAGCTAGTCCGGGGGTGCTCAGCAGCTGCCGGGGATTTGGGTAACCCCATGCCAGAAAAGCCCCTATTTTTGTAAGGGGCATGGATAAGTTATGCACGTGACTCTTTCTCTTCCTCTCCAAAGTATATCATTATTGAAGACTGGTTCTTTCAGAAGTTAATTCTGCTTCTCCTAATAATTTATTCTGCTCCTCCATTTTAAAAGCAGTGATTATTTAACACATGGCCTCCAAGCATCTGGTAAATCATGCTGGTGTCTCCTGGTGATGTGTCCCCTTCTCACTGCAGGTCAGGGACTGGGAAATCATAGAATGGTTAGAGTCAGAAGGGACCTTAAAGATCATCCAGTTCCAACTCCCCTGCCATGGGCAGGGACACCTCCCACTACAGCAGGTTGCTCAAAGCCCCATCTGGCCTGGCCTTCAACACTTCCAGGGATTATATTAGGAAGAAATTCTTCCCTGTGAGGGTGGTGAAACACTGGAACAGGCTGCCCAGAGAAGTTGTGGCTGCCCCATCCCTGAAAGTGTTGAAGTGAAGGTGGACGTTGGCAAAGAGTTCTCTAGTGAAGACAGAGAGATCCTCAGAGCACTGACTGAGGACATACCCAGGGTCTTGGTGGCTTTGGTAAACATGAGCTGTATGAGAAGCTAGGTCTGCCCACAGCTGAGAGCACAAGCAGACAGCTTTGGTGTTGACAACCACACATGTTCAATGGATCTTGAGATGCATTCATCCAAAGTATTTCTGCTTATGGGGTCTAATATTAGATGCAAGGGGGAAGTACACGATAGACAACTACTGAAAATTTGGGAAAGTTTTCCCCAAAGCAGTTTTTTCCCTCATTATCTCATGGGCTCTTCTTCCCAGGAGAGACTGGACTGTCAGATTTTAGTCATTTCTGATGTATGATAATTAGTCTGCTCCACTTTACAAACTGCAAAACTTAACCCCATAGAAATAACATGGCAAAAGGAGTACAAATACATGCTCCTGGCTCTATAATACTAATAAACTCAGTGTTTGGCAATAAGCTATGATGATACATGCCGCTTGGAGACTGGAACTGGGAGTGCCAACATTTCTGCGGTGTGTCTGACTTCATGAGAAATAGGACACTTTGCAATAATTTCTGTAGCTTTACATGCCAGCTCGTAATGCCAGGCACACCACGGTCTCATTTTGCTGTTCTTTGCAGCACACTCTGCTCTCCCTTGCTCCAACCTCTTGGAAATAATCCAGCACTGTTAAGCAGCAGAATTTTAACCGCTGTCTTGTCTTGCCATCGACATTTAAGAACCTGCATTTTTCATGAAGTCTCTTCTTGATACCTCTGTGCTCGTCATTCATTCAGCCAAAATACTTCTACAGAAAGCGAAGATTTCAATGTCCCTATCAAGAAAGTGTGGTCCCCGCTTGCTACCCTTTTCTACACTGAGAGATTTCAGATATTCAAGAGCGGATGGTCTTCCTAAGAAGACAGAAGAATCTGGAAATAAAAGCAGTAGTTGAGCTGTTGCAACTTTAAATTTTTCTGAAGCTGTAGGAGCCTATGGCAACTTGAAAAAACCCAAAACGACACACACACAAATTTTAATTTCCTTTTTTCCCCGCAACTGGCTGTGTTCCTACGTTAACATCTGAATAGCCGGGTTGGACACTAGGTGGTGCTAGGACAGTGGTTTGTCAGGAAATTTAGTGGGAAATCCTGGGTGGAAGAGCACAGTAGGTTGTAAATGGTTACTTGCCAATAAAACATTTGCTCTAGTACAACTAATCCATTACTATCTGTCTTTGTTAGACTAACCCACATGACTGGATACCATTAGCCGGCAGCAGGAACATCTAACGCTGCCTTTTGCCAACCTTGTTTTCCATACATCCATGAGCTGTCAGAGATACAATGTTCCTTTTGCCAATCTGTCATTCTTCCCCTCCCCTTCCCTATCCGCTCCTAGCATCTGCCTGCAGGGAGAAAGATGTTTGAAAAGTTTTCCTGAGCTCGCCCTGCTGTTTGGGTGGCAGGGAGGTGAGTGAATGGGACTGCTACATGGTCACCCTGCACATTGTGCTGTACCCATAATAGTAGTTTGTGTGGCTGTGCACCCGACCAGGCTGGTGAACTGAACTTGATTTTAAAACAACCATTTCCCACCATGTCCCGAGGCTGTTTTTCAGCTGGACTTGGTCCATCACCCACTGCATCACCAACATGAGACGCAGTATTCCAGTGCAGGGTGTGGGGGTCAGCCCTTCTCATTGAGACCACAGCCACGGCCAGCTCTCCTAGTAATGAAGGTACCAGAATTGGCAAGGTTTGACAGAGGGCTGTCTGCTGGGAGCAGACAGGAGGACCCAGCGTGGCTCCCTGATCCCCCCAGGCTACCGGTTCCCCAGCTGCAACTGCATGGAGGGTGTACAGTGTGATGAAGGTTATGGCAGCTACCACACACTGCAGATGGTGACAGTGTGTGAAGAAACACAATAAAGACATATTCAGGAGCGCTGCAGCGCTCTGCTTCTAGAAGTGTGAGTGAATCTAGTGACAAGAGGAATGAGTAATGCTTAGAAACCAATTAGGGGGAAAGGCTTGCTTTCTCTGATCTGGTTTTGACACCCAACTAAAGTGTTTCTCCTTGCTTACGGGGTGCTACACGAGTGAGAGCCCTCTCACCACACACTGCGCCTGCCCCTCTCCCCCTGCTTCCAGGCAAACTGTACGCCCCTATTTACAGGCAGCAAGTGAGGTTAATTCCCCGGGGTTGGTCAGGTGCAAATTGGACATAGCTTGACCTTTCAATGAATATATTCAGAGGAGAAAAAGGAGTTTGAAAGAATAAGTCCTGTAGGCTTATGACGTTGTATGTCTAAGGATCGGCTGAAACTAAAGAACTCAAGGGCCAATTAATTTTTCATGTATACAGTTACTTCCTAACTACAACAATTACCTTCTCTGCTTCAGCCTAAATCCTTTTATCCCAAACATTAGGAAAAACACAGTATAGGGGCCCCAGAGATCCCATACCTAGCGCTTTCTGTTGTCAGAGCACTATCTGGAAAACCAGAACCAGTTTAAGACAAATTAAAAACCAAATAAAACTAAAAACTTAAAGAAGAAAATGCAATTTCAGAATAACTAACAGCATACAACAAGTAAATAAGCATTCCTGTGAGTGGTGCATTCAACCTAGAGATGATACCTTGCTTAACCATATAGAAGGCCTTTTCTCAGACACAAGAAATCTATTGCAATAGACGGAACAAAGAAGAGGTAAGTATTGGTTTTGGTTTTGGTTTTTTTTTTTGTTTGTTTTTTTTTTTTTTTTTTTTTTTTTTTTTTTGTTTAGTTTGATTTTTTTTTAGATGACCAAGCACCACTTTGTGGTGACCAGAAAAGTTTGTGTAGAAACCTCCAGTGCTCCAGCTCCAGTACTTGCCTGAAATGAAATATCTAGTCTGTAACCAGCAAACAAACTTACTTTCAGGTAAGTGTCCAATGGGTGTAAACACAAGACTTCTCTGGACACGCTTTTGAGTCCAAGGTTTTCCTCAAAAGATTTTCTCAGTTGCTGGCAGATGTCTTGGCACAGAGTGGAAAGAGATCTGAAACCTCACAACTGCAGAGAAGAATAAACATGCTCTTACCCAGGAAAGGTGTATGATAAATTTAGTGTTTTGACCTCTGGGTGCTTGTGTTATCCACAACACAATGTCCATCACATCCTCATTCATCAGTCACCTGCAGCAAGACAAACATCCTTCAGCCAACAGGGCAGGAACTGGGATAGAGAGGCAGGCTGCATCCTTCCTGTTCCAGTTAACCAATGACTGAGTAAATGGTGGGCATTTGTGATGTATCCCTCAGATGAGTAAACTATTGAGATCCAGGTGTGCTGACCCCCAGCCAGCACCCTGTATGCAGAAAGACCTCGATCACTTGGAAGAAAAGCCTGGGAATTTGTGAGGAACGTGCAGATGATTCAGTTAGCAAAAAAAAAGTTGACTCTCCTTGCCAGCTCACACCGTCCTCTGCATGGGTGCTTTGTGGCTCAAAAGAGATTCTTCCATTTCCTCATTTTCTAGATTAAACTAAGTCGGAAAGTATTCTTAATAGTGAAGAGTACCATTTGCACATGGGAAAATTCAGACTGGCTATCGTGATTTATACGTATGTCTTCATCAGTCAAATTAGCTCTCATGGATAGTCAAGCCTGTGAGGGAACCAGAAACATCACATCAAGTGGTTTTTCAAACCCAGTAATTACTAAAGGTCAGAACAATATTACATAAATCTTAAAGTGTCCTTTGATGGAATACCCTCTTATTTTGCTTATTACAGCCAGACTATGATCAGTTTTCTATGGATTTCTTGCCTTTCCCTACTCCACTGTGGCTCAGTATTCAGGGATCTTTTAGGACAATAGTTTACGTCCATTAAAAAAGAATTAAAAAACCCAAGAAAACCCAACAATAACTTGGTGTTATTTTGTTATCTAAATGAGTAGTCCCCGTTGACCATCTTGTCAATGCACACTGCAAAAATATATTGCCCCCGCTTGGTGGGTGTAAAACAAACACAGAGATTTGTGGGTTCTGGCAGTTGTTGCTCGCTCCGTAACGCTCGTGTATCTTGCCACAAGTATAAAATGTAGATTTTTAAAATATATTAGTATTGCCAGCTTGGCAAAGTGATTAAAGACAGAGTATATCCATCTTCAGCTATCCAAAGGTATAAAAATGAAAAAGGGAAATTATTAGCTGTAATTCACAAGGGGATGGGGTCAGAAGACCCAGATGTGATTATGGTTTTTAGGCTTAGAAAAAAATATGTGGCTAGCCTGACAAGAACCTGTCCTCTTCTGGCATTGAATCCACCTGCTTAAAGTGCACTTGCAGGTGAAGGGCCAAAAGGTGACCACGACCCACGGAGCAAGCTGCTGCTGTCCTCGTTGCATAGTCTGGTCCCACCAACCGAGGTTCTCCATATTGTGGTCCAGCAAACCAGTACTCTTGAGACTGTTACTTACTGTGTAGATAAACAAATTCAGAGAGTTAGTGAAAAGCCCAAAATACCACAGAAATGTTGTGGCCTGAGATAGCTCCCCAGTGCCCACCAAGATGTCATGCTGCAGGACTTAGCAAGCCACTGGTGCCTGATGGAGGAGAGTGAGCAACCCCCGCATGCTGGGGGAAAGCAAACCATGCATCCAGGGGTCAGCTGCTGCTTCAGGCTGGGGGTGAAGTACCTGGCATATACCACTGCATAATCCCTTAAATTAGTGCTAGAGAGAGGACAAAGATAATTACACAAAATGTTAGTAGTATTTGAAGTCCTTTTGGTAATAACCAGCAAAATCAATGCAACCACAGCTGACACGAGCATCAGCGCTGAGCAAAACTTCAGGGCACGAGGTGTGGATCCTTGGGACACAAAGTGAGTCACTGAAGACTGACCCATGGACCATTCCCAGCCTGCTGCCTGTATTTATTGCAGCGCCTTCGCTTGCAGGAGGTCACTCTGGCGTTAACAGGTAGGGTGTGGAAACGCTATCTACGAGCAGCTCTTTGTAGAGTTGCTCTTAAACCCCTGCGATCCCTTCTTGTTCTATCGCTTGCCTTTCAGTGAATGAGTGCAACTGCGCTGTCATTCCATGCTCCCCAGGG
Organism: Thinocorus orbignyianus; assembly: GCA_013400375.1. Classification (NCBI taxonomy): domain Eukaryota; kingdom Metazoa; phylum Chordata; class Aves; order Ciconiiformes; family Thinocoridae; genus Thinocorus; species Thinocorus orbignyianus. The sequence goes on along the minus strand of VXBW01005110.1, from coordinate 1,317,148 downwards.
ATATTTATTAGACAAGGGCCAGCAAATCACCTTCATTATAGCAGCCAAATGCAAAGCCTCGAACGATGCAAAGATCTTTCAAGTTTACCGGCAGCACTTCCTGAGAAAGAGGAATCCGAGTGTGAATTTAGTTTTGTTCTTTGCATCCTGTCATCCCTCAACATCCAAGGGCTTCAGCTTGCTGCAGCTGGACTGTTGAGGACCCCCACAGATTAACACGAAGCCAGAAGACGGTAAGAGATGATCAGACGGCAATCACAGAGGCAGACGCTTAAAAGATCTTTTCATTTCACCAGGTGACAGACCTGATATGCTAATTGAAACAATATCTGTGTCTGCTCATGCGATTTTAAACCACTAACGCTCTGTTTTTGACACAGGCACGATGAAAATAAAGCCCTCTTCAAAAGAGTGGTAGTGACCTCATTCAGACGCGTTCGTTTTCATGAAAGGTAAATATGGCAGACAAAGTAGTGATGTTAGCAGTTTGTTCCTGGGAAGTAAAGAGGGAGGGGGAGGGTGGGAGGGAAGAAAAAATCATCACACAGTTTGTCTTTCCACGAGGCTGATTTCCTTTACCAGCCTGAATAAGCAATTGGCTACTAGCCAGCTGCGGTGAACTTGTCCCATGTTTGCAAGATCAGTCAGTGAGCAAAGCTGTTTTCAGTTAATAAATATTTGATTTACAAGGTACAGTAAGTAATAAAAAGGGAAGGGAGTTTAGCTGCTGGGAGATTTGTTTAGCACTTTAGCGAGGATAACTAACAACCAGCTTTGGTTGTTTTTCCTCCTTCGGATGGCCAGTGGGCAACCAACTTTATCAGTCTTGCTGCATTATACCTTGTAGTGAGCAGAACTAACACACTGAGAAAAGCAGAGGTGGACTGGGACCGTACACCATGCCTTGACAGAAACACAGCTGAAGGGAACACTCTTAGATTCTCCTTTCTTCTTCTCTGCAAGTAACCTGTGATAAATATTGCATTTCTCAGTATCATTGGGAAAAAATCAAAACTGTTTGATCCTTTCCATATGATATAGGTAGCTATATATGAGAGGGGGAAGGATATAAAGTAGCAAGTACAGAACAGCCAGTAGCATTTTATCAAAGGAGAATAGACCCCAAAAGACACTAATCAACTGACTACATAGTTCTGGGTATTTTGGATAAAGCAGGAAAACAAAGTGGGCACAGACACACACACAGATAAGCCTGTGTTTAAAAACCCAAACCAGCAATAATATAAAAAATGGCATTTTTTTTTTTTTACATTTTAATTTCTTCCTAGAGTACTGAGCCTCTAGGTGGGGATGTGGTAATGTGGGCAAGGCAGGGAGAGGAGCATCAAGAGACCTGAAGTGCAATGCTAAGCACAGGCAATCGCGCTCTGCATGCTGAAGGACCAGACACTTGTGTTCTCAGTCTCTGGTGCGCAACAAACCTCCTGTGTGACCATGGGCACATCACCTAGTCTTTCAGATCTCCAGCTCTCCCACTTGTAGAAAGACTATCCTGCTCAGGAGGCACATCAGGCTGTTTCATGCAGACTCTGTAAAGAAGTTTTGAGTCATGTAGCAGTTACTAAAAAAGTGCAGAATATTATTGTTAGAGTTGTGGCTGTTCATTGCAGATCAAGGACTCCACCAGAAGAGTAATGTCCTCTTTCTAGAGGCTCAGAACAACCGTAAGGATGCCCAAATAGTCTCACCAGAAATACTCTGCATATACAGCTATTGATTTCTAGCTGTCATAGCTGCTTCCCAGTAACTACCAGTAGGACAGAACAAAGTGTTGTCTCTGTCAAGTACAAACTAATCCTTCTCTTCAGTCTGTACAGCTTTATGCTGTTTTACACTGCTTTGCCTCTGTACCCAAAGTTATTCTAGGTATTTACCCAGTGAGGGCACAAAGCAAGGCCTGAACAACCTGCAGGTGAGGAACAGATCACAGGTCTTCCGAAGCAGAGACTGGGAAACTGGCCCCTTCCCTACTCCCTGCCATGCAGAGGGGTCTCAGACTGCAGCACCTGGAGAGAACAGCAAAAGGCAACCCCAGATAACACAACACTTTCAACTGCATTTCAGCCTCAGTTAGGCTGGCCCCATGGCTCTGCTCTGCAGGACTGTGTTGGAGTTCGGTGGCTGGTTTCCCTGAAGGAATGGAACAGGGTGGCTTCACAGGAGTGGCTTTTGCATCTCTGTTGCCTTTTAGGTGTTCTGCAGTGAAGACAAAGTCTTATTTGGCACTGCTGTGAAGGGCACAGCAGTTGCAGCAGGAGGTGAGGGACCCAGCTGGGTGACCCAGGTTCCCCTCATGACAATGGAGGACAGCCCATGTTCATTTTTCTACCAGCACAGGAATTCTGGCCTTTAAATTCTGTTCCAGACTTCAGGAAAACTTCATGCCAGGAGTTTCATCAAAGCATATGCTCCTGCAAAAGAGCTTTAATGAATCAATGTTTCCTGACAAAAAATAGGTTTTGCCAGGAATTCAGTCCAGCTCCCCTATTCAGTTATCTATCTCTAAAGACCACAGTCCTCCATCTGCAAAACAAGGATAAGAATTTTACCTCCTTTTTATGAAGCACATTAGGTTCTATTGGTGAGCAGGCTCAAAAAATACAGAACTACTAAAAACTGGTGCTTTCACAAACAGATCCGACAGCTGCCACACTTACATCGGACACTAGTATTTAAGTGGTCCAGAGTAAGAATTTTGGCATGAATGATCTTGCCTTATAATATAAAATACACTGTCATTCCCCTGGAATTGGAGTCTAAAGGTGATGCCAGGTGCTTTGGGGAAAGGATGGAACAGGAGGAAGGTGTATTTCTTTCATATACACTTTACTTTTTAATAGCTATTGGGATATCTGTTAAAATAAACTGCAGTAGTTGGAGCACAAATGTTTACTGCGACAACAGCAACATTATAAAACTGATCAGCTCCATCCTTCAGAAACAGGCTGTGCCTCTGTTTGTTTTTCTTTTGAGGAGGGACACGTCCCAGAGGATCTCCCTTTGGGAACCCCTGTCTCAGCATGAAATGAGTAACACGATTTATGTAGACACTGCCAGCTTCTTTCCCTTCTCAGACAGAAAATGGCTTTATCTAGTCAGGTAATGTCACAATAAAGTAGTACAGTAGAAATTTCATCACTGAATGGCCTAAAAGAGACAGATCACCCAATTTATATTTCCACTGCCTTTTTAAACAACATGCTGTGCTCAAATGGCAGCAAGAAGTAAAGAGGGGGGGCAAAAACCCAGACAATGACAAAATCAAACAATTGATGCTGCACCATAGATTTTAAGCCAAATATTTTCACGAGGGACTGGTGATAGCTGGATAAAGTTGGATAAGCAGGGAGGGGACAATGAAACGTGTTGATCAGATTTAGTGACCATATTAAACTTTGCTTTTGGTTTAACATCTGTTGAACTAGGCAGGATTTGAGGTCAGAGGATGGGCTCTGGCAGGGCTGACAAGCCCCTGCGAACAACATTCAATACAATGCTCAGACCTCCCAACACACCAGCACCCATCCTACCTTTCCTTTCCTGCCCTCACCCGTGCTCCCGAGTCAGATTGGGACTGTGCCTGACTGTTTGCACGCGCAGATGGGGATAATTAATAGTTAAACTCTAAAGAAAGGCAGAAGTGCAGTAAATATTTCTTTTGCTACGCTATCTCAGCTTCTGGCTGTAATCATGTTTGTCCCAAATCCCTGGTGGTGGGTACAAAGCTCCCTGCCCGAGTAATCTAGTGCATTACAGCAGGGCTAGAGATGGTACTGCTTCATGCGTGGTTTGCACGGTCAGTCTGAACACATACAAAAGCTGTATTTCCTATACTCACTTCACATTTCTGTTCTCANGGGGGGGAAGAGAGGGACCTTAGGAAATGCCACAGGAAGTTTCATAGGAAAATTTGGGATACCAAGGAGGAGGATTTGAAACCTCAAACATTCAGCAATTCCTCTAGTACTCACTACTTGCATCTAACATGGCACATGTCTCAGCTGTGTGACTAAATAAAATACTACTCTATCATTTTGATGTTTTCCTGTTTTTGAATACCTGAATACAACCACCAGTCACATTAAGTACATAATGATACTGTCACATTAGTGCCCAGAAACTCCACACATGGTTTCAGCACGACAATTTTAGTTTACAAAAAGCCTCGGTGGGTGTTGTTTCATTTTAAGGAAAAAAAAATAGTGGTTTTCAGCAGCTTTTGCCCTGTCAAGGAAAGACCCATTAACGTCTCAGAAAATAAGTTCCTTCCAAAAAATCCAGACTTTTCTTACAAGCTCATATTGATAACTCTGTACCACACTATCAGTGCCAAAGAGGGATGTGAATGGAGGAACTGATGATGGAATTTAGTAAATGAAGGGAAAAGAGGTGTGCTACCACCTACAGAGATTTTTCAGTTATTTTCAAAAGAGCAAGTGTTTACAAGCTCTCTTCCCTCAAAAGTAAAAGTAGATCTAAACCAAAACTATGTAAGTCACTACTGTCTCAACTGATTTAGGCAGCTGTTGTTGCTGATGGTATCTTTGCTTCTCGACATTCATGAATAAATTCCTTCATCTTAAACCTTATAAACATATAAGTTCATGAAAGAACCCACATGACTCCTTTTATTTTTAGGAGATTGAATAAAATATTTATATCCCTCTGTGTCCCAAATATCAATTACTTCCTTCACAGAAAAAGTACATATGCAATGTGATTAAAAATTTACCCTACTACAAAACAATATACAATTAACTCGTACATTTCCAAAGTTCCTTGTCAGACATACAGTACATCCATCCATCCCTCCCTTTTAAACCACGCACACCATCAAGACATCCTTTCAAATTTGACAGGTAAGTAAAAAATATAGCTATTATCAGACCACGCATCCACACGATCCCCTGACAGCTACAAGCACACATACCAGTCACCACTAGAAGAAGTCAGCATTTACTAATGCGTGTCAGATTCTGGTCTGATTTTCCTAAAGTAAAGGCTTCAGAACTAATTTTTAAAGAAATTTAGTCAAACACAGATTCAGATAATTTTCAGCATAACCTACAAATTTCTATTTTAACATTTAAAAAAAATTCTATGCAATTATATTTGCATCTATCATCCTTCTCATGACAACTTCCCTCTCCCAAAATAGAATATCCAGCAAAAACTCTTGAAACTATCTCAGTAAAAATTTCTACTTTTTTCTCTTCTTCTGGAATAGAGAACATAAAATTCAATAAAAACATTTTATTTCATCACTGCATTTTACATGGGAGGTATGAGGAATTTAAAATTTTACTTAGTAATAGTTTTTAAATACCTAGATAAATACATTCTCCACAATAGTCTTACAGTAAGATAACCATGAAAGCCAGTGGTATTAAAAAATTGCACGATAAATTAACTAATTTAAAATTAATAAAAAATATCAAATCAACAAATCCAACCAGGAAAACATACTCACAAAGCAGAAGCAGCACTGCAAAGCTGTGCTGTTTTTATTTAACCTTAAATCATCCTCAAAATTTTTCTTTCTAGAAAGTCTCCTGAATCTCTCTAAAAATTAACTGTAGTGATATGTTAATATTCAGACCGCAGGAGCAGAGAAAGACTGAGAAAACAATGTGTAGTGGAATGCCATTTATGAATATCAGATCATATAGCAAAACATAACAGTTAACTAAAACCTATTCTCTAATACATAAAGAGTGCTTTCCAATTATTTTTTAAAAATAAATACCTATGATACAAGAAAACATCAACTGGACACAGTTAAATTGGCATAGCTAATGTAGAGTTTTTTCCAATGTCTTTATGATTAGTAGGAAAGGGATACAACTGCTTTAAAATCAGAGATGTTGAAAGAGCTACACATTTTGCGTTCGAAAAAACTCTCCAACTTAGTAAAAGAGTTTTTCGGATACTTAGTGACATCACCTTACTAAGCAGTGTCTTTAGGAAAGCCTTTATACTGCTTTTGTTGCTTCTGCTGCCCTCTTAGATTTAATTTTCACAGTTAGTAAAGGCTCAGACCAACCTAAGAGAAATACATCATTCTTGAGCAGAAGGAAGCAGAAAGAATGAGGGGAAAGGTGGAAAGTGGTTTTTGAGAAAAAGCTCCTTCAAATCTGTCTATTTGCATTCCTACAACCACACACTCAAACAGTGCATCATTTCTCAGTTGTTGCATCTGAAGTGGTCACCATTTCATAGAATCATAAAATGGTTAAGAGTTGGACGAGACCTTAGAGATGGAGTTCCAATCCCCCTGCCATGGGGCAGGGACACCTCCCACTAGAGTAGCTTGCTCAAAGCCCCATTCAGCCTGGCCTTAAACACTTCCGGTGTCTTGTCTTAAACATTTCCATGACAAAAGAAAGGCAATTGCTTAATCTGTTGCATATGCCCCACTACGGTGGAGAAAACAAGCATTAAAAAGTTTTGTGGATTGGTGACAAGGCTCGCAGTAGTATGGCTACACCGGTACCTGAGCTCCTATCGATGTCAGGCAGAAGTAAAACTTTCAAGGGCTTGCATAAGACTGATCACATGCCTCTTGTATTCAGCTTTGGAAGATTGTAGTGTTGTCTCCACTTCCCTATTTCTGGCTTCCTAAGCCTCTGCTAATATAAAATAGAAGGACTTCCCATCTGGATGGGTCTTCTGACAAGCAATAACAACATATGACTTGATGATTTCCAGTAGGAGTACAGAAGAATGCACAGTGGAAAAATGTAAACTTGAATTCATAATTTTTGAACTTATTTTCATTCTCATTCTATGAAAAATTCATTTGTGCTATTAAAAACTGTTGTGGCGGAAACCCAAAAAAACAAGCCAATTTCATAATGGAAGGCAATTAAGTTGATTGCTGAATGATAAACACCACATCTTTCTTCAATGAGGATACTGTTTTTGAGTAAGCAAACTGTTTTTCTGTTCATAAATTTGAAAGAATGCATCATCAGTCTCTCTCACAAAAGTTCAATGGAAAGTAAACATTCATTAGCAAGTTCTTGAAAGTCTCACCCATTTCAAGAGCTTATATACTAATAATGGGGGCATAAGAAAGCAAACTGACTCTTGAGCAAAGTATTAGGGTTAGAAAAAAATACCTCTACAAATTGTTACCTATAGTTTTGCTTTCCTGCTGCCTATGCATTTTCAGGAATGAATGTCTTCCTCTGGAATCTGTAGGTTGAGTTAAGACTGGAATGAGAGGTACTATGAAAGAGACATTTGTTGCTCTGCATGTAGTTAAATGGCAAATTTTACTTCTTAAGTAGGACAAGAAAAAATGTGCAACGGAACCTTATTGATTTATTCCATTGGTCCAGGCTACATGAACTACATTGTTTAAGGTCCTTTACTCTGAAAACCAAACCAAATCAACCCCATCAAGTATTGACTATATCAGTCTAGGTATTCACATCGAATACAAACAAATGTCTGAAATTCTAGGCAAGGCTAGGTAAACCTTGAAAAAGCTTTAAGTAAGAGAAAAATACGTGGTCAAATCTGCAGTAGAGATCAGTTTTGAAAGTAAAGTTAGATGAGAGTCTTGGGCAATAATTATAATTTGCGGATTCCTGAATTTTAGTATTTTCCTGCAGCAGCAAAGTTACGAACGACAAAGTGCCACGTCTTACTGTAGTATGATCATCAAAATCTAAATGTGATTCTTAGCTTCTGTAAACACACACATTACAGAAATTAAGTGTAGGAATCATAATAACAAAACTCTTACGGAAATCTTAAGATTTTATGTTTGAAAAATCCCATAGGTCATGCCACACGTTCTCATGAACCATACTAGGCACACTCAGACCCTCATAAAAGACTTTAAGACAAATCAGGCAGCAAAATTTAACCAAGTATTAGACCCTGAGCAGAAGTCCACTGCAGTCGTGATTCTCATAATCTTAAACTGATATTATTTGCCAACAGTTGAGATGAAACTCAAACCACATGAAATGACGTTAACAGGAGGCATTAGCTGAAGAAAAACATTAATTGCTTGGAATACATGATATTTCTCTCTAGTTTCTCAGTATTATTTTCTTCATTGTTTCAAAAAGCACCAACAAGTTCCTGAGGTCAGAGACACTCCATCTGCTGTACTTGAACAATACACAGAGCAGTGAACCCCAAACATAATCTGAATCTTTGGACACATTACAGAAATTAACAGTGACACTAAAAAAAGCAAATATTGTCAGCAAGCTGCTCCTCCCTTCTACTTTTTTCTGTCCAACTCAGGCTAAGATTTGACTAAAGACAATACATTTTGAAAAAAAAAAAGAGGATTATTTTATGTTTTCAGAGGGAAAATCCAACATTTTTGATGCTTTGTAGAGCCAAGGGGCAGAAGGTCTTTAAATTATATCTTTAGAAAGACATTAAGAAATATTTTACTCAGCCATAAATGTGGAGTGGAATGGAATGGTCATGTGGAAAGCAGTGAGTAGTGCAAGCTACATAGCCAACCTCAGAAAGGCTGTGCAGAAAACCTAGATATTTAGGCACAGCAAGCTACTAGGAAGGTACTCCAGCACAGGACCCCCAAAGTTAACATGATAGTGCAATCACTTTTCATGCCAAACAATCTCAAAATATTTTTTGGGAAATGCTAGCCTGTAGTTTGCTGACAAATGGGATCTGGGTGTCAAGATGGTATTTCACCTTAACTCGATTTTCACAAGGGTGCTCATGATTCTTGTAGGTCATACCTGCTAAAGGGCAGTCAAAATAGGCATTTTAACCAGAAGCTAGTGGTGGAGTTATAAAAGTGACCCTAGACCTATTCCCCTCTTTGCTTCCTTAGACAACTGGCTACAGTGCGTTTCGAGGAAAACCTGCACCTTCAACAGTTCTTCACTCAACTCAGTCTTCAAGAGCTCCCATTCAAGAGACACGTTTAAATTGTATTTATTGGATTTATTATGAACAACCACAAGCCCCTGTAAGCTGCAGCTCCTCCACCAGGTTTCTATTTGAGCAGAGACTAACTTAAGAAATTTGGGAAACTCTTAAAAGACAGGTACACTGCCAGATAATTAAAAAGAAAAAAAAAAAGAAAAAAAAAAAGAAAAGGCATAATGTGACTGCACGGGATGACGCAGCAGTCAAATATTTTCATTCAGAGATATTTAGCATTAAAATGCAAACAGGCTCAGGCGTCATTAGCTATTTATGAGGGAAAGATTCTCAATTAAGTATTCCTCATTTGTTAACAATTCAAGTTACAATGGAGCATTTATTTCCTTTTTATTGTAAGCAAACAATATTATTAGTACTCAAAGCAGACAAAACAGAGGTATTATCATTCTTCATTTACCATTATTACTAAAATGTACAAGAAAAATGCAACAAAAGCTCCCAACCTCAATCTCGTCCTCCACCCCTCAAGATATCCTTTCTAATCCTATAAAAGCATCTGTCTTTGATTTCAAGTGGAGTACCTGCTGTGCAGGATGCAACGCCAATCCAATTTGTGTGCAACAAAACCAAATGGGTTGAAATGAACTCTGCATTTTAAAGATGTTTTTGTTTAATCATTACTCCTCTTTAATGAACGCATTAATCAAGCAAAACTTCAAGCAAAAACGGAAAGGCTCATCTCAAGAAATGAAAAAACAAACAAAAAACCCCCTCTATCTTCACAATATCCGCTACTGTCAAACGCGGTTATGATTTCCTTTGGCAGAACTTCAAATGTATATTGCTGTAGGTTGTTTGGAGACATTAAGTAGAAGCAGCAGCTCCCTCCAGAAAGAAGCGGAGGAGGAAACAGGTGAGCTGCCTTGTAGTCTCAGCTCTGCTACTGAGCTGATTAATGACCAGCTACACAGGATGTACAGCCCTGAGTTTTCCTGAGCACCTCCTCAAATGTCCTAGAATTCCATTTTACTTTAAGGAAATAGCAAGAATGGTCAATACTGCATTATCAGCAACATGTAAAAACCATGTACTTAACATTTAGTCAAATCCTTCAAAATTCGTTTATTTCAAAGCTCAGTATCAGTAAGAACAGTTCAACATTTGGAAGATTTCCATTAGGCAGTAAAAGGTACGGGGTTGGCCTAAAGAGAAACTTAATTTAAGGAATTAGGGTATATAAGGGCTCATTTCTGACGAATTCAGTCATGTCCATTATTTGCCTCATGATGTTTATCCAAATTTTTGAAACATGGATTGAAGAAGAATGTGCATGGAAAAATTTGAGCAAAGAACAGAAAAGGGGAGAGAATACCACAGCTATTTTAGTCTGACATCCTCATTGTCTCCATCACCCAGGCAAAATTAAGGATTTGTTGAGATTCAGCTATCATGATAATAACTGGCTTGTTCCAGTGTATTTCACAAATGAAGTGGAGCTAATTCAATGTAGCTTGCTCAGATAACAGGTGCATTTTATATCAGTGTTTTTCCTTTATAAGAATTTTCCTTGTTGAAATTCTCATATTCTTTCATCAAGGTAATGTTTAAGATTCATTACTTCTCCCTTGTTTCATTTGTGCATCATATATTTCTCCAAATGTTTAAGACATTTCTACTGGTCACTGCCACCAAAGTACCACATGCAAACCAGGGGAAAATTGCTGCTGAGAGCTATACCAAAGTTGCAATATTCCTTCGAAAGGTTTTATTACAGCGCTAGGCCCTTTCCAGGAGGAATTATCCAATAGTACTCCATTAAAGGATCATAAAAATTTTAAAGACATTTTATGATTAGGCCAGGGACCTTTACTAGAATTTCTCCCCTGACTTCCACAAATTTTATCTCAATGTGGAAACAAAAACCCCAGCAGATGAACAGTCAGATTGTTTCAATTAATTTGTAGTTTCACAACAAAAAAAGACGCTCTTACCAGGATCAGATGGACTAAGAGAAGTATGGTATTATTGCATAAAAGGATCGCTTTTATTTTTTGTATAGAAAAAAGGAAATTAAGATAGATTTTTATTTGTGCTCTCAGTGAGTCCCTGGAGGGTCTATATCCTTTTTTTTTTGTATTTCTAAACAAAACTAGAGAGCATGAAAGTTGGCTATACTGATGCACAGCAGACAGACATTTTACTGTTCTGATGCTACTAGCTAGGAGATCAGCCAGGGCCACTTCTGGAGCTACCAAATGGGCAAAGGACCATTGACTCCTTTGCACAGTCATGCAACAAGAAGCCTTAAAGAGAGCAGGACAGGAAACATTTTCCATTCTCTGATGTAAAGGTCTGGAAATCATCAATATTATTCTGTAGTATGACAACCACAGAACAAGTCCTTTTTCATTAATTTATTTTAAAATCTGTCCCCTTCAAAATTATCCCAGAAAAACCCATTTGGTCAGGAAAATGGAAGATGCTGCTCCCCTGCTGAGCAGTGACTGAAACTAAACATCACCCAATTCAGGAAAGGGAATGAGGCAGCTCTTCTCAGTCTCATTACAGACTCTAGATGAACCAAGCTACATATGAATTATGCATGAGGTAATTTGAAAAACTTGTATAAAAAGTTTGTTGTGATTATTTTCCTTTTTTTTTTTTTAAAAAAAATATCCCTGTCAGTTCTAGCAATAACATATTTTTACCAGTTATTCTGGTGTTATGAATTCAAAATAATAGCTAATATTTTTCCTACTGTTTCTTCTAAATTCCTCGTTTGAAAAGCAATTAAAAGATATCCCCAGTTTCTTCTTGAAGAGACCCAATTTCCTGATTTCAGTTGTTGATAGATACGAAACAACATCGCATAGGCAGGAAGAAAAAGAAAAAGAGGAGAGAAAGAAATCATCACAACCTTCTGTCAGGCACTTTGCAGCATAATGAGCTATGATGAAAAACAAGTCAAATGCTCAGAAAACAAGAAAGCTTGGAAATTTGATCTTACTGACGGGATCGGGAGTAATTAATTATAACCCATGTGACCACTGGATGTCCCCACTGTTCCTCAAATACATCACAGACACCATCTAAGTGGCAGTTACAAAACTAGATGATCTGACAAAGAATGGGGCATGAGCAAGGACACGGGTAGGGATGATTCCCACACTAATGAAATCCTCAATGCACATAGACACACACATCCCACGTGTGGAAGCAAACCTGAGAGGGGGGAACAGCAGATCACACACCCTGAGAAGGGAACACTCTTCAAATACAGTTTTCATTGAGTTTTCTTGGTGTCTACATGATGCTTAATAATGCAACACTGAGTGAGGCTGGGTGACAGGTCCTCAGAGGGAGACGGGAAAGTAGAATTAATTTTGAAGCATACAGAAAGCCTGAATGAGACCCTGACATGCAATGGGGCAAATGGAAGTGACCCTCATGCCATAACAGGTGAGAAAAGAATTGAGCAGGAGCAGGGATGCCGGCATAAGTCCACTGAGCAGCTGCCAGTCAAAAGCATCCAAAAGAGCCAAAATAACAAGAGAACATCTGTAAAACACCACAGGTTGTTCTTCATATCAAAGCTTTGAGGGCACTGGTTGGATGAAAGCTAAAGAAGGAAAAGGGAAATAAAAACAAGCCCCAAAATACACCAGGAAGGCTACTTCTACACACCCTCCTTTTGAGGTCAGGTCATATGAGAGGTTTAAGTTCACTTGAAGGTGTAGGAAGCTGTGCTGTTAGCATCAACTCATTTTTATTTATTTTGTCACAGGACAAAAAGCCAGAAAATTCTGCCATCAATAAGGGACCAAGTGCCTTGCTTACTATGACAAAAAGCAAAAAGAAAAAGATTGTCTTGTTTTTTAATAGAAGGAATTTCCTACTAGTAGATTCTAAAGTAAATTTCAGATCCACCATGTATTTATCTCACAGACATAGAAAGCTCAAGCTCTGATAGGTTATGCCTTATTTCATGCTTATATTGAAAGGTTACACCAGAAAAAGCACCCGATCCCTCCTCTATCCCTACCTCCTTTTATTAGCACAGCCCACTGATATTAGATATTGAACTACAAAGCTATGGGAAGGGGAGCAGTTGCTCATACAAAATAATATTTGAAGGGCTTGTACTCTGTGAAGGTGAGATGTGAGTTGGTTTTGTTTTTTTCTTTCCCTCCTCTCTCCTCCCTCATTTTTTTCCCCTTCCTACCACTGAACTTTGATCAGCAGAGGGACTGGGTCATGGCTGACTTCACCTCGGACTTCAAAAAGCAAGGCATAAAAAAAACCTGCAAAAGCACAAGTGATAGCAAAGAGACACTTAAAACAAATAGAAATTGAAATGTACCTAAATTGCACATTTCACTTGGGCATGCTAAACAGGCAATTAAACAGAATACTAATACTAAGTAAATGTAATACTAGTTACATAAGCTATTGGGATGGACAGAAACAGAACTAAGGATAACTCCTTCATCCTGGATGCCTGGAAGGGTTTACCAGAGGGGTTCATGTTTTGTTCTGTATTATTTTCCCCTTCCACACCATTAGAAAGATGACTGGTCTGACACACAGTGGATTTCAGATGTTCACAAAAACAGAGCTGCACTGAAAAGGCAGGGTTGTTTATTTATTTTTGTGGGGGGTGGGGTGGGTGGTGGTGGTGAGTCCTGGGGGAGGGAAGCACATGAATACATTTGAATAATAAATTAATTTGAAAATTTGATGGTTTGCAATTAAATTAAGTAGGTACTCTGAATTACTGGTCAGTGAATCTTCAAGCTTGTCCTACTCAGTTTGAAGTGATGTATACACACAAATGTGCCAGAAAACCTAGATAGCTTTTGTTCCCTCTCATGGATCTCATCTATACTTTCAGGTCATCAACTGACCATAATACATATGCTTTGTATGGAAAATAAGATGGATAAATTGATTTGCTGAGATTTCACAATAATAATAAAAAATATTATTTGTTAAGGTGACTTTTCATAGTCAACACTCTTTTGTAGCATGTCATCTGACAGAATTCATTGTGTACATTTCAGCCTTCCAAAAATAAGAGTTACTATCATGATTCTTCATCGAAAGATCTGAGATTGCTTAAAGATGTCAAGGATGCTTTATGACAGCTGTTCAAATTCTGAGCAGTTTCTTTATAGCTTTTGGCTCTAAAGGAGGATAAGTAACATATCTAACCCCAAGACCCGATTGCTTTCTCAGGTTTAAAATGGAGGCTGTAGACTCTCGTTTTCAGACTTCTTGTTGGAAAGCTAGTTCTCTGGCACCTCTTCCACTCTCCAGATACTACATCTCCTCTTAACTCTAGACTGAAGTCAAGTAGGACTGCTCTGCACTCTTCAACTCTCAGCTTTTTGCATCATAATCACATAGTACAATTAGAAGTTAGTCATAATTAAGGCCTATCTAAGTTTAGAAAAAAAAATAGGAAAAAATCTCCAGAAACAGTTAAAATCCACTGAACCAAACACTTTGGGGCCCAAAAGCTCAAGATTCCATCCACTCTTTTTACCCTAAGCCCAAAGAAGAGTTTAGCCTATAGACTTATGGCTGTGATAGAGACACCCTTCAATTCTTCCAATTTTAATATTATTTTGGTATGAAAATTTTAAGAGCTACTATGGAATAATTGAATTTAAATCTTTAGCCAGAGATACAACTAAGCCCCGTTAGTGTTTACAAAGAATCACCAGACTCATAGGCATTATACTTAGGTAAACAAAACAAGAACTATTGAGTCATTGCTTGGGTCTTCCACAGTGCCTCCACAGAAAAGGCTTTGCCCACACAAGCTGGAAGACAACTGAATGGAGGAGTATTGAAAAGCGTCCCCAGAAG
>VXBW01005110.1:1226599-1302344 GCA_013400375.1 Thinocorus orbignyianus | reverse complement strand
AAAAAAAAAAAAGAGCAAACACCAAAACCTAATAAAAAAATAAGGTGTTTAGGCCAGGTTTGCTCATACCTGTGTTCAATGGCATTTGTATCTTATCAACCATTAATTCCGCAGAGAAGTATTTGGCCCAGAGTTACTACAGTTACCTCTGACTAAGTTTTAGCTAATCTTGTGTGATAGAAAATACATGCATGAAATAGCTGTGTAGTCCAACCTGAAACACTCATAATGCCCTTTAAGCATGATAAACTAGAACAAGACTACACAGTAAATCCCGTCTTGCACCAAGGAGTCTCACAAATTCAGTTTTAATTTTTATAAACAGATTGCTTCTTGGGTTGTTATTATTAGTGTGAGCTGGACAGCTTGAATTAGAGAATAATTTATTCCCTGTGCATTTCTAATTACAGAAAAGAGGTTCACTCACTGACACACTTGTCCGTCTTGTTCTTTCCTGTCTTTCAGGCATGGCTGATTGCAGTTAAATAGACAGACCAGCACAAACTGCATAAGAAACACAACTCTGTCAAAAAAGGACTGAAGTGTTACCATTAATTATTCTGGACCATGTGCTCATTTACAACAGATCTAACATGAGAAATATTCTCAGAGGTGTCAAACAGCCTCAGTTTCATAGGTGCATGGGGGTAGCACTGACTAAACGTTTGAGTGACTGGTAGGATGTGACCTGCCAGAGACCCTTGAAGCTTGGGGATTTCATGTGCAATTTGTGTTTCAGCATTCAATAGATAATTTAAATTGGGCCACTCTCTCTGAGCATTTCTGAAGGATCTACATGCCTGAGCCTGTGTCGGAACTGCACGAATATCTCAAAAAAAAAAAAAAAAAAAGCATTTATGAGCATCTGCGCAAGTGATTATTTGGAACTCGCTAACTCGCTGCATCTTAAAAAGGCTCAAAGAAAGTGAAAATGTTGTTTTCTAAAGAATGTCGGAAGGTAGATGTAACAATCACCGAGTGCACAGAAAGATAACTTGAAAATGCTAACTTGAGGAAATAACGAAAACAAACCCACCTTGATTTAATTAACCTTTGCTACAACAGGGCCTGTTATTTTAAATAACTGAGTGTAGTCCAGTTTAGTCGATCAGATGAACAAACTTTGCAAAGGCAAGAATCAGTTGACTGGTAATTCACACTGGAACTGAAAAGAACAGAAGCACTGGATCTACTAAGTTATAACCTTCAACTATTTCAGTCAGATCTACAACAGTAGAGTCTTCCCAGTCATTTTTAAAACAAATACTAGTAACGTGTACTTCGGATGTGCCCTCACTGCCACTATATTTAGTCTTTTAAACATTTATGTAAGCTAACAGACAAGACCCTCGTCCACTCTCATGAACACAAATATCCTACACCTCAAGCAAGAATCAGTAATCAAAAGCTCTTCCATAATGAGGCAATACCATTTTCAAATAGGCAAGAATCACCTAAATAAAAATCCTCCCTGTCTTGGTACAATTTGCTACTCTCCCTGTTGTTGAAAATATTTGCTTATTTTTGGCAAGACCTCCATAATTTTTGCACTTAGATGTCCACAACGAAGGTTTCTCCCTTAAAGTCACTGACATTCCCTAGCTCTTTTTCCACAGAATACGTAAGGCAGAACTTTTTGCTGTTTAAGTTTTAGACAATATTCTCATGATTAAAGTTTAGTTTACAAACAGCTGAAGCTTAAAGAGCGTTTCGACTAAATGACAGCTCTTCACAAACAGTGACAAAGCTTGTTGAGGAATTATCATCTGTCAGCATGATATTAAAATATCTCAGATTTTTCACCTGAATATTTTAAAAAGGAACAATTTCAAGAGAACAGGAAAACTCTGTAAGCCAAGGTAAAGAAATTCGAAATAACATGTAATGCTGGATTTGCTTTCAAGCAGCATCCTCTTGTAACCTTTAGTTTACTATTCAGCGTTTGTTTTGAATTTATTCTTTTGCTTGTTATCAAAGATTGCCTCTTTCTGTCAGATAAATAGACACCATCTTCATATCATATTCATTGACCATCCAAAACAAAGCTGAGAACTTGCTGTGCCTTTTTACTAACTGCTATACTGTAACTACTATCCCCAACCTCATCAGAGATCTTGCTTCTGAAGTTCACATGACATGACAATGAAAGCATTCAGGAGCTGTTTTCAAAAGATGCTTTTTACCGGGCTACAAAGCAGGTAGGACAAATGGTGACTGCTTTAAGGTTGTTTTTATTCCTGTTGGTCCTTGCCCCACCTCCCCCCGCGAGTGGTTGGATTTTTTTTTTGGCTTGTTTGTTAAGCATTTCAGATTTCAAAACATTTCTTCTGATCTGAAGGGAAAAATAATATATTTATATGTATTTAAGTAAGAGAAGAAGTATCCAGAAAAGATGCACACTTACGTTCACTCTCCATCTAGTCAACATACATACAAGTTTCAGTTTCAAAACCTCTGTTCTAAAACTAAGCTGTTCCTCATGTGCTAGAGCAAGCACTTGAATGAGTTTTCCATATTAACAGAAACAAAGCCCAATCCTCCAAATATACAGTTAATACCTGCAATATGTTCCAGACACATGCTTTTTTCCCCAGAAGTGTATTAGATAATCAGAATGAGCATATTATGGCTCTACACATAATCCTGATGTTTGGAAAGGTGGTGGACTATCCCTTACCCAAACTGCAGATACACCCATCCCACATTTTTTATTTAATCTGGAAAACAAAAGAAAACAACCCCAAAGCAACAAAAAAATACCCCCCCCCCAAAAAAAAACAACCAAACCCCAAAACACACCTCCCCCCAAAAAACCCAAAGCCCAAACAAACAAAAACCACCCTCCCAAAGTAGGGAAATATGCCGGTTATATAATATTTTTTAAAAAGCGTCTGTTAATTTTCTTCTGGGGAGTATGTATCCCCTAAACAGATGCATAGACTGTGTCGACAATTTGGTAGTCTTAGGGTACATTGAATATTCTGCAGAAATGAAGTATCTTCAAAACTCTGAAAAATCATTGTCAGAGCAGTTCCTTTCAGTCTTGCTACCATTGAGTATTAGAACTGATTGAGTTTAAAGAGTCAGCACTGATGCTAGTAAACTGCCAACCTTCTCTGAATCAAGAAAGCCTATATTTTCTCTTAATCAAGGAAGTCTGTATTTACAGTTTCAGAGACCAGAACTAGAATAATTTAAAGTACTACACCAACTACACAGCTTCAGTGGTGAGATTTTCTGGAGACCAGGTAGACAGAAAAGGCGAGGTCATTTTTATTCTATTCAGAACAGACGTAAGGAGGAGACTTTTGAAACTTTTTTTTTTTTGAGATTAAATAAAAACAAACTTTCAAAACATTCCCTGGAAGGTAGCTGTAATTTGCCCTTGCCAAGGCAAATCTAGCGCATGTTAGAGCAAACAGACACCAAGCTGAAGTTTAAAAGTTTTAGTTCTGCTCTGCACAAGGTAGGCAATTCTCCTACCTCATCTTTCCAACACAGAGTTCTCACAGAAGCTGAACAAGACTCTCATATCATGTGGGTCACACAACCCTCTTGTCCACCAATGGAAGAAAGCAAGTGATTCTAGAAAATTTACAAGAACCTTCAAAATGCGATAGTAGCTCCAGCTAAAACAAAGGAGAAGAAATCCAGCACAGACCCAGATAATTCAGTTTAGAATATCTTGGAGTTATTTTACAGCATTGATCAGACACACTCATGGTTCTTTTTGGTAAAGACTTCTGAGTGTTCTTCCTTTCGTACCTAGGGAACCTGACTGAAACAGATTAAATAATATGCACAAGGACACTCAAAGCCTATGTAATGTCTGATCTGGGTTCTACTTTCTGACTACCACTGCTGAGTCTTAACAACTCCCTCTTTCCTCTGCAAAGCTGCAGGCTTCAGCAAACAAAGCATTCCTTATAGCTAATTGGTATTACATGGAAACTCAACTGCTCTTATTTACAAAACTACAGATTTATGTCAAGCAAAGCCAATTATGCTTAATGTTTAAACTATTGCAGGTGCTCAATGACATTGTTGCTAGGCAGTAGAAGTGAAATTGCTCTTTTAATGCATCTTGTTCCAACCGGGAGCATGTGTTTTATCATCAGTGCAAACTTAACAGATGGAGATCTTAATCCTCTCCAGCGAGTTTTCTTCACTGTCCCTCACTCAAAATGGTGTCCCGTGCATTTAGACATAACTGAGGTTCTCAATGAACTGTCTGGGACTGTATTTTTTGTATCTGTATACATGGATACAGAGTAAAACACACATTTAACCCTTAAACCCCCCCAAAAACTGTATCAACAGTAACCAGCAATATACGTGGCTATTTAAAGTTAGTAATACCCTCCACTGAGCACAGCACCTACTCAAATAGTTATAACCAGAGCTGGCAGACAGCACTAAACAGCTTCTTGCAGAGTCAAACCTGAATCTACAGTCTTCTGTACTAATTTCACTGTGTGCTAGAACAAGATTTAGGAAATTCAGGCAGTACTCAGGCTACAAAACTGGGATGTTTCTGGTCACTCCTAACCTCTATTAGGAGGCAACTTTTTCCACAAAAAAAAATCAGAACTATAATCCTTTATGGTAAGGATTAAAACATGCATATCTTAGATTTACTTTGTGCAAAGCAACATCAGCAAGTGACCTCAAGCACAGCTAAAGCAAATGTATTTTGTTTTCTTCCATAAAAATTGTTATATATCAACGAAATGCAGCTCAAAAGGCTTTTCTAGCCTTTTCCAGCTCTTTATTGCATTATTTCATACACACACATCCTTATTTTTTCTAATGTATTAAACCAGTTGTGAGAAGCAGCTTCCTTCAAAGTCAAGACCAAATCTATAGAGTCCTTTACACTAATTTCCCTGTGTGCTGGGGCAAGATTTATAAAATTTAGGCAGTGTTCCGAAAGCACAAAGAATTCCATCAGCTTTGTACGGAGTCCCAGATGCTGCAGTTCAAGAAGCATCTCCGTCTGTTAGGTATAACTGCTAAATTGCTCTGTCATAACAGTGAGCATGATTGATAGACTTTTGCATATAGCTTCCTCTGCATCACCAAGCTGAAATAAGTCAAACCCAGTAATCAGTACCCCTTTCCTTTTGCCATCCACCCAAAAGGCCACATTCTTAACTAAATCTGATAGAAAAAGCCTTCCTCCAGTCCACGTGAAGACGGCAGAGAGTTTTCAGTAGTCAACTACTCATCCCAAAGCCCATTCTTATCTTCCGAAGCACCTCTTTATCAAGGTTGCCCAACTGCTTTCTTCTCCCCTGCTGAAAGTCCTTCTTGCATGATTGCATGATAGAGAGGTCCTGTCCAGGGAGTTAACTAACCCTCTTTTTCTTGCAGAGTAGCCTTCATCAGACAAACTGCAATAGCTGCATTCCATTCTCTGCTGTCACCTGTTCTCATGTTTTGATTTCTGAGGAAAAAAACCAAAAGTCTTGGGAAGTTTGAGGTCATTCAGCGTGCACCAGAGAAAATACTTTATCTTAAAAGAAAGTTACCTTTCTTGTGCTTTTGTTCATGATGTAAATTGCTCTAAATTGCTGTTATTTTTGCAATTAAAAAAATAATATATAATTATCATTAAGTGTTAAAAGCATGTCTGGCCCAATTACACTCACTGTCTTAAATCTTTTATGAAACAGTTCTCCTTTTGTATATAACTCCCAAATGCATCAACAGCGACCACATACCTCTTATGAACAAACTCCAGCCAGCATCTTTACAGCTTTTCTGTGCCAAAGGTCAAGTATTGACAAAGGTCAAGTATTCAGGAATTTCTCACTTTTTCTTTATGGAAAGAAACTAGGAGTTTCCGTGGCTTAAAGCTGAGTTTATTGCAATACAAATGCCATTTAGAAAATAATACCTTAGAAGCAAATAACTGTCAGGTGGAATGGACAAATTTACTCAAGTAAGTGGAAAATAGCTTGCTTCCCACTCTTTGGTGCCCTTGAAGACTAGGTCCTTCAGACTTTTTCTGCTTCTCCCTCTCACAGCCCCAGCACCAGCCCATCTTACACATTTACTTTTGGAGAAAGAAGCTGTCTCTTGCCAGCAGGCCAAGAGGCAGGGCAAGGCAAGCAGGCAGCCTTTTCTCCCTGCCACATCACTTCTGCAAACAGGGAGTTGTGCACCCAGCTCCACGGTCAAGGCATGAAGTCCCAAACCAATTAGAGAGCACATCTTTAACATGGGTGACCATTTCAGATGAACTTCACCAGTGTGTCCTAGGATCACATTCTTTTTCCCCATAAAGGAAGATATTAAATGAGTTCCACAAAAAACTTGCCTCCAGGTGGGTACCTCCCCTTTTTACAATACCTGTTGCCATCTGGGCATTAACAGGTCCCTCAGCCACCTAATATCTTCTGCTGACCCTCATCTCCACCTTCACAAGTTATTTCCCATCAGACATGCATCAAAAGCTTCCCTGGAATCAGGGCAGATCATCTCTATTATGTTTTGTTTAGAAAGTGAATTCTCATTACACACCAACATTAAGGTAATCTGGCAAATCTGCCTTTGATACAGCTGTGTTGCATTTTATGCAATTCCCCTTTTATCTCATGACTTTAAATATTCTCTTTTAATTTAAAAAACAAAAAACCAACCTTAAATACTAGAGAGATCAAACTAACAGCTCCTACCTGCCTTCCTGCTTCTTAGGTTTTTTTACTACGTTTTGCTCTCCCTTTTACAATGCCAAACCCAAAGTCACAGCTTCAAATATGGTTAACAGTGGAGAGATTATTTCCTTTACTAGCTCTGTCATAGTTGCAGCTCAAGAACTACTCTCTGTGTCACTTCAGTGCATTATATTCCTTTAATGTAGTTTCTCATATCTAGCAAGCATTCCTGCTTGACTACCACTTCCAGTAAAAACACCTTGCTATCAAAGTGCTCCTTCAGGTTTTGGGTTCAATATATTTCCTTATCACATAAGGGCCACCTACTTGTATCCCCATTCTTTTTAGTAATAAGACTTCAAAATACTAACCTAGTACTTAAAAAAAAAAAAAGTATAATTTACAAAGCCCAAGTCAGCCAATTTGGGGAGTGTTTAACACAAATTTTTAAAGTGGAATGCAGTTTTTCCCCCCTTCATTTCCAACTGCGTCTACTCTTTCCCAATCTTCTTTTCTTTATTCCCTTCATCCCCTTCAACTGGGCTACTATTAGTAATTTCAATGTAAATAAATTCTAGTCTCCAGTTCTCCTACTAGCAATTTTCTGTCTATCATCCTTTAGGAATGACAAATCATACAGTGCTTCTGCCAAATAAAAGACTTGACGCTGAGACATCAACATTTCATGACATACTTTATGGATTTATTATCAGTATATAGAGGTTCTAGTATATTTTTGGTAGATCTCAAAGCAACTTGCAGAGGAAGTGTCATAGTTTAACCCCAGCCAGCAATTAGGTACCATGCAGCCACTCACTCACTCCCCACAGCTGGGATGGGGGAGAGAATCAGAGGAGTAAAAGTGAGAAAACTTGTGGGTTGAGATAAAGACAGTTTAATAGGTAAAACAAAAGCCTAAAAGCTACCTATGCAAGCAAAGCAAAACAAGGAATACATTCGCTGCTTCACATTGGCAGGCAGGTGTTCAGCCATGTCCAGGAAAGCAGAGCTCCATCATATGCAATGGTTCCTTGGAAAAACACATGCTGCAACTCTGAACACCCTCTCCTTCCCCCAGCTTTATATACTAAGTGTGACATCATATGGCATAGAATATCCCTTTGGTCAGTTGGGGTCAGCTGTCCCAGCTATCTCCTCCCAACTTTTTTTGCATACTCCCAGCCTACTCTCTGGCAAGGTGGCAGGAGGAACAGAAGAGGCCTTGACTACTTAGCAGCAACTAAAAACACTAGCCATGTCATGGTTTTGGCCAATCAGAACAACAGACAGCTCCTCCCTCCCCCCTCTAAGGAAAAAAAAGAGGAGAGAAAGAGAGTAAAGATATTTATGAGTTTAGAAAAAAACCCACAAAATTGAACTACTTCAATGAAAATACTAATAAATAATGAAATAATAACTAATAAAAAGAAAAAAGTATATAGTATATACAAAACCATATCAAGCTCCCAGGACGACGATCGCATCACCAGTAGGCATCAGGAACAGTCACAAACTGGACTCTGTGACTGACAGAAGCTGGATTCCAGCTCCGGAGTCAGAAATGCTCAGAACGGGATCGAAGGCAAATGAACAGACAAGGTCCTCCTTGGACATCAGCCATCAAAGAAAAAGGGTTGGTCCTTTGATCCCTCAGCTTTTGTACTGAGCATGATGCGGATGGGGTGGAATACCCCAGTTGGTTGGTTTTGGGTCATCTGTCCTGTCTGCTCCTCCCTACAGGTGTGACCCCTCTGTGCTCTGTGTTGCCCCTCCAATGGGGCAAATAACAAAATTACCTGATCTTGGTTGTTATAGAAGTATAAGCAAAGGCCTCTCTGCACATCATTCCCTGATATAATCAGGTCTTATCACTATGAGAGTGAACAGTTTCTGAACAACATGCTGTTAATTTCAGAGTTTAGTTAGTTAGAAGAGACCCAGCTAAACAAGTAAAATTGTAAAACAGAAAATTGGTTCATTTTACCTCAAACCAGGACAGCGTGCTATCAACTGCATTCCCATCTCGAATCCAAAACACAGCACTACACCAGCTGCCAGCAAGAAAGTCAACTCCATCACAGCCAAAACCATGACAGAAGATTAGTACAGCTGTGTTCATTCTACTGACAGGGAAACTAAGGTAAAGAAGCAACTTACTTACCTGCTAGCCAGCCTTCAGCATCAGAGCCAAGAATAGCACACAAGTTTCCCACCTTTGTAAGTATCAACCAGCTAATACCAGACTCTGAAATTATTTGCAAATGATCTTATAACAAAGTAATTTGCTAAACAAATATATACATAAGTTTATTAATTTTGAACCATTACTGAGTACTAATACATGTGGATACCTATCTATCTATTTCCCTATAGAGATTAAAAGCCTTTCTTCATCAACCATGTCAAGCAGTGAACTTATTGTCCTCGAGGTGCATTACAACAGTGTGGCCAAATCCTATGACAACTGCTTTTTTTGTGAACTTTTAAATAACATTATTATTACTAAAATAATTCATAAATACATTGGTAATTCCACTTAAGCATGCTAAGGAATTTATCATTAGAAAGTTGTTTGGTAACACAATCAAAATTTAGTCAAACAAGGGTGAAATTTTAGCAGGTTTTCTCCATAGGAGACGACAAAATGGGAGAACGTTCCAGGACACCACCATAATGCTTAATGGCTTTTTCATGCTTCAAAAGTTTTTCTTCAGGAAGACTTCCTCTGAATTCATTGGTGTACTCCCGGTGCAGATTGTTGTACCTGGAAGGGAGAATAGGGAAGAAAAATACTAAAATAAGTATCCTTTCTGAGATTAGCTTCACCTATTGTTTATTAGGTACTATGTTTGCAAGTTACAGTGTCTTCTGAGTTCTGGACTTCTAAGCAGCCACAAAAACAGAACAGTGATATGTACTTTCCTAAAACCTTTCAGAACTTCAGGATGAGAAGTGCCAAACAGGATGCAGGTGTTAATAGCAGCTGCATTGCATCATTTTAACAGGTTTAAAAAAGAAAAATGCTTTTTACCTCAAAAATTCTAGCATATTGTAATATATTCAGAGTTTTAAAGCCTTTTTTTCCTCCTATTCTTAAATCAGTGTTTATCTGAATAGTCCTTACACTTTTTTCCCCTACCCTCTGGAAGAATTCTTACTCAGCACAGAATGAAGAAATTACTTTTGACCTCAAAATGTGGGGTTTGGGGTTGTCTTATTGAAAAATGATGTATCTTGATTTTGAAGTAAAATACCAATTTGAAATAATTTTTTTTTTTTTAAGACTGGATATCAACAGATTCCTTCATACAAATACATCAGTTTTGCCACAAGTTATTTGTTGAGTTCTACCCAATTTTATAGCCATTTTTTGACAAGCAAAACCTTTTTATTTTCAGCAGCAAACATCAGAAATGAAAATTTCATTTTGCAGAAGAACAAAATACCATTTTATAAAGAGGACGACAAAGTACATGAAGGAGAAACATTTCTAGTCATGACTCAGGTCACATTGAAAAAGAAGAGAATCAAGAACCAGCATCCAGAATAAACGGACACTTGTCTCAGGTTACTTTGAAATAATTGACAAGACGCTATGGCAATCTTTGGTGCTGCAAAGTTAGCGCTATATGTATTAGAACAACAATATTTTTTCCTCAAGAGTTCTAGAAGTAAAGTGTTCTTAGAAATTTTGTACTATTGTCATTATTGAATCACTGCTTCATCAAGGATTTCCATAGAAGTGCAGCCCAACAGTTGAGAATGGCAGTTGCATGTGACCCTTCCTAGCCGTGGTGACACAGGTTACTTCCCTCCCTGTTCTTGACCACAAGTATTACTTATAGCAGTGACAAAGTTAACTGTGATTAAGTGTTCCGAAATGGAGGAGGCGGGCCAACTTTCAAACAGCCCTGCACATAAAAAGGGATTGTGGATGTGAGTTCCTTGTGTTTTACAGGCAACATACAAGCACTAAACCTAGGCTCTATAGGTGGCATAAGATTTACTTCCTGGGGTGTATGTGTGTGCGCGCGCTAATAAAACAATTGCATTATCTCCAGCAGAAAGTTGCTTTTATCTCATTGCCTAGTAGGGTATCAGAAAATATTTCAGGATCATTCTGTTGAAAATACCTCTTATAGCATGAACCAGGAGCAGTCTGCTCCTCTCTTGCAACCCCTTTGCTTACTGTCCTATACTAAAGATGTAGCTCATGGAGCAATGTTTTCTATATATTGGAATAAAGCCAAGCGCAAAGGAGGTCAGTTCCATAACTGAGATATCCTGGTGTTGTGACCTAGAGTCCATGCCAACATATTTACATCCCCCTCTAAAGATTAAGATGGTCTTCTTTCTTCAAGGTATTTACATATTAATAAGGCCCCTTAAACATTCAAGGCTAATCANTACAGGTTATTTTGCTCCTGCCTTCTAGACAAGGAATACAGGTCTAGAGAAACTTTCCAAAGAAATCTGAAGCGTACTGGAAAACCTAGCTCTGCACAACTACTACTGTAATGATTGGACCATCTTCCCTCTGTACTATCCCATGCTAAATGAATGTCAAATGTGAGAGTTTTAAGAACTAAAATTAGGGTGGTTTATAGAAATCCTCGTTCACATCTCTCATGCCTTTAATAAGATCTTAAGAAACAACAACCTAAAAAAACCCCAAACCCTGAAAAGCAGGTTTTTGTAGTGCNTTGCTTTTATCTCATTGCCTAGTAGGGTATCAGAAAATATTTCAGGATCATTCTGTTGAAAATACCTCTTATAGCATGAACCAGGAGCAGTCTGCTCCTCTCTTGCAACCCCTTTGCTTACTGTCCTATACTAAAGATGTAGCTCATGGAGCAATGTTTTCTATATATTGGAATAAAGCCAAGCGCAAAGGAGGTCAGTTCCATAACTGAGATATCCTGGTGTTGTGACCTAGAGTCCATGCCAACATATTTACATCCCCCTCTAAAGACTAAGATGGTCTTCTTTCTTCAAGGTATTTACATATTAATAAGGCCCCTTAAACATTCAAGGCTAATCACATCAGTTGGGGTTTTTTTTTTTCTTTCCTTTTTTTAACCTTTTCATATAATTCTTATTTTGAAATCTCTCTGCTCAAAGCAGATGAAAAATGCTACAATCTGAACCCTGAATGATAACATATGACCTATTGCTATCAATTCTTTGTTACACACAAGTTTACACATTTTGAAAGATTTTCTACACATGTCTACAGATGAAACATCGAACTTTCATTCTCTCACATGTACCTGTGTGCAATGGTGCAGAACCCCAGGGTGTTCACAATCATTAAGGACGCCAAGAAGAAAAAGAATCTTTCCAATTTACCTTCATGCAGCAAGTGTGGAAACCAATTGCCTGGCAAAGCAGACATTTGAAGCAGAGTTAGTTTATCTTGCTGGATGAGATGTGGTTCATATGAAAGACAAAGANACCTAAAAAAACCCCAAACCCTGAAAAGCAGGTTTTTGTAGTGCCTTGGATGGTGCTTGATTACCAAGATGCCATTTTACTTTATGTCTCTTTATGGCTGCCTTTAGCCATGAGTCTGCAATGTGTCCTTGTTCATGGTGTCTATTTGCATGAGTCAGACTTTTTGCTACCAAGGCTTTTGGCAATAGCACCTTGGATATTTTGACAGCTTAAGCTCTTTCAATAGAGGACGGTGCCACCTATATACACCTAAAATTGTCTCTGCCTGTAATTTTGTGTTTTAGTTTGTAACCGCATTGCTTTTGCTGTTGTCCACCTCAATCCAGTCTGTGAACAAGGTTAATAACCATGGAAATCAAGATGCTTAAACAGAAATCCAGCCCCAGTCAGTCTGCGTTTGAAGACAATCAGAACCTGAAATACCAGAATCAACTACAGCAGAAACATAAAACCAAGGTGAAAAAGAAGTTATAGCGGGTACAGACTATCAGAGCATGCTCTACAGTGCTGTAACAACCTTTTACATTATTTGGGAATCCAGGATGCTTATTGCCTTTGAAGACGAGAGACTATCTTCATCAGCAAGTGCAATAGCAGCAAATACAGAGCATGAAACGGCTGGTGTTGACAACATGATGTCCACACTATAAACAGCTCAGAGCAGGGGTTTCATATCAGACTAGTTCCCACTAGCAGCTGGAATGCATCAGGGTGGGTTTTTTTTTTTTTTTGTGTGCTCCAAGTTCACTCTCTGATGCAAATCAATGCACAAATAAGCAGAGAGGATCAGAATATTTAGATCAAAAGCACACTCCTGATGTGAACTAAAAACCCAGCATCCATGTGCCCAAAGTCACCCGCCTTTGCTCCCTCAAAGTCTGTCATCAAATCCTACCCATCCAAATGGAGTAGTTATTCACCACTTGAACTAGCTAAAAGGGAGAGGAGGCAGGATGGGGCTTTGAGTAATCTGCTCTAGTGGGAGTTGTCCCTGACCATGGCAGGGGGGTTGAAACTCGATGATCTTTAAGGTCCCTTCCAACTCTAACTGTTCTATGATTCTATGAAGCACAGCCGCTTTTGCTGTTGTACATACCTGACTGTAGTAACCAATCTTTTGGCTACTAATGCTATTTTCAGCCAACTGATGCCACTCTTAGCTTGTCAAAACTTACTAATTAGAGAAAAAAATGCAGTTCCACAGCCTAGGAGAGCCATCAACCAAAGGATTACACCCCCCACCCCCATATTTAAGATGTGGAGGGAAAAGAAAAATCTAAGAGTTGTAAACACGTTTCTTTTCAAAGCCGTTACCTCTAGCTCTCCTGGGATTAAGAAAGAGCAACTGCCATCAGTGCAGCAGCTTTCCCTAACTCCTCCGCGGTTCCTTCTGTGCCATGTTACCTTCCTGCCTGTCACAGAGCAGCGCCAGCTCACCTCTGCGTGCGCCCCTCCTTCTGCAGCATTATCTCAGGGCAAGTTTTAAAACGTATCATTTAAAGTTGTCAGTTGACTGAGCTCCTAGGTGCCGTAACTTCGTTTTAGTAGCTTATAAACTTTTACTGTCATAATTCACAATCAGGTAGTTTTTCATTTCCCGCATCCCCCAGTGGCCAATAGAAGTCACGGAGAGAGCGCGTGTGTCTGATGAAAGAGAAAGCAGGCATGGGGTTCAGCGCTACAGCTTGTCAAAGCAGGGTTCACACTGTCTGCTAGGTTATTTACATGGGCGAGGCTAACTCTATGAGCAGCAGGAGCTTCCTAATGGAACAGCGTTTACAATGGTACCTGAACAGAAAATATATACTTAAAAATAGCATTGAGTGATTAAAAAAAAGAAAGAAAAAAAAAGAAAGAGAGGAATTTAACAGCTTCTAAGAGAATGGAGTAAAATGGACCTTTAAAATAGTCTTAACGCTAGCAAAGGCACCATATTGAAGCACTGGAAGTGGGAATGGTTGGTCTTATCAGCGTGGGAAGGCAGCCCAGCAAGCAGAGGGCCCAGAATCCAGATTTGGGTTCTGCCCCCACTTCACTGCTGGTGTGCACCACGCCCTGGGTCCAAGGTCATTGATCTTTCTTCTCTCTGCTTCTTTCAGAAATTGCCAGTGTTTAAACAGTAAGGCCAGGGCAATGACCTAAAGCCTTTTGAAAATCCTTTATTATAATATGAGCAACAGCATACGCATGGCCAAAATTAGATTGGCTATAGAAAAAAAAAATCCATCTCCCACTGCACATGCTCTGTCCTCTTTCTCGTTTACTGCTCTATCCAAAGCAAGAAGCAGGAGAAAGGCTTCTCTTTTCCTTACAGTGAGGGAAAATAAGGTTTGTGAAAGGTGCCTTTTCTCTACGGAGGGGAGGCATCAGTCCTAGGGAGAGCCAGACTTATCCTGCTGCCAGTATACATTTTCATCAGTGGATACAGCAAAGATTAATGCTATCATTTCCTATTTTCGGCCAAAAATATTTACTTCTCTTCCCCCCGCTTCTTTTTTCTCTTTTTAAATGAAAGTTGGGTTTTCATGAAATACAGTATAAACCTGAACTACATTTACTTCTACTTACACTCTCTGCACTGCTGGCAAGAAGCCTTGGGAAAACAGCTGTAGGTGCTAAAACATTAACTCAGTGTTTCAGGCAGTGAAAGTCTCTTTAGACGCTTTCACCCCTTACACCACTAACGCCTTCCACAAGCTGCCTGTGGTCTCCAGCACCATCCGCTAACTGGATTTGGGGTTTATACTTTCAGGAATTTTACTGTCGGCCACAAACATCAGGAAGTTATTGGGCCAGTTTGTTTGGTTTTGCTAGTGAGAGACCCTGAGCAGCTACTGCATTTGAAAGGTCCAGCACTTTCTCATCCTTGAATCAGGATGCAATATGCTAACAATTCACTTTCCCCCCTGAAGACACTGCCTTTGGGTTCTTGTCAATCCTTTACTTTTCTATGGAGATTGCCAACAGAAGTACCAATTACAAGGTTGGTTTGTCACATAGATAATTGCTCACTGGGAATTAACTTTCTACAACAAGCTCCTGATTTCCATTTTTACTCCAACAATGGAAATATTTTGTAGCATGAATCACCACAGAGAACCACAAGTTTCCTTTACCTGTGTATTTTTTTTTTCTTATTGGTTAGAGGTGAATCAATTATGCATTTCACGGCAAATTTAGAACAAATTAGAATAAGTCTAGGCAGAGTCAGTTCTTCAAGCCTGTTATACCGAACACTGTTGAAATAGAAGACCTGGTAAACTTTGGCTGAAATTTTGCAGTCCTTATTGATTTTGCATCTAAAGAATTCGGGTAGTACAAAACGGAGGAATATTATACAACACCAAGAGAAAACACCTGACCCTACCAACACAGGGAGAAAAGCAGGTGAAGCAGGGATTAGGACATGAACAAAACCACTGTCCTGGACTACTTCTGGTGAAAAACTCACAAAAACCGCTGGCGATACTAGCCATCAAAGAAGAAGTGGAAAGGGCTGTAAGGCAGTCTTTGACCTATACAAGTGTACACAAGGCAGGCTGGTTATTAGGCTGGCAGCCTTGGAGCTCTCAAGGGATACACAACAAAGCCCAAAGTTGCAAAGGCAGGCATTCAATTTGTTTATTGACTAACAGCACCATATTTTAGTATTGAGAAAACACAAAAGACAAGGCAAAACAGTCACCAGCCAGAAGTTAGCCTATACTGTATGATTCTTATATTTTTACAGCTATCCTGCAATCTAGACTAGGCTCACAAAAAAAAAAAAAAAAAGTAATTCATATCTTAAGAGTGGATTGTATCACCTTCCATCATTTCATCAAGTTAGTGGGCATATATTTAGTGTTTAATCATACCCAAATTAAAGTCTCAGTCTGCCTCTAATCCTTATTAGCTAAATAGGCACCAGTGGACACCACCATCTGGACTGCAAGAAATATCCTTCAGCTTTATCATCTTTGATATTTAGAATCGCATAAGGCTCCAAACTGGAAAAAAAGACAACAAAACCAACCAAAACCCGAAAAAAAAACCAACCTCAGTTTCCTAAATACAAGCAGGAAAACTGTATCTGGGACAGTTTCCTTCCTCTGACCTTCCCCCCTGCCCCTTCTTTATTTCTTACATATTTACATTAATATTTTTAGAGAAATGTATTCTGAAATGATTGGCATAGGAGGACAGGTTTTGTCTTGCATCTTCTTCCGTTAAAATGTTAGGAGAGGTAAGAGATCCAAAAGAAAGCAGTTTCCCAGCTTGTACTGAAAATATCACTGTCACCCGTCATCTGTTTGCACTCGTCAGATTTTTAAAAAAAGTCTTATTTTATCATATTCACACCATCCTCCATAGATGCGTTAAAAATGATTAATGCAGCTTTGACTGTGACTGATATCTGATCAACTTTGCCAATAAAAACCCAAATAAAATTCTAAACTAGTGACACGAAATGGGATATAAAAGTGTTTAAATTTTGTCAACACCCTCTGTGCTTCAGCACTTCAAAATACACACTGGAGGATCTACTTCACTGTATCCTGCATTGCTTCATGGAAAACATGGTCTCATTGCTTAGAGATGGGAGAACCAGAAATAGTCTTGGCTCAGGTTTTAGTGAAACAAGAATCATGGGACAAGACAAAAGTACCCATGGCCCAAGAGTCACACGATAAGCCTTCTCAAATCTTACAAAACTATTGTCTGTATACAACCATCTTCTTTCAGCAAAAGAGAAAGAATTATACTCTTCCAACATAGAAAAATTACTTTTTCTTTTTAGGAATTGAAGTTCCAATGTTTTTTCTTTACCCCCAGTTTAATAAATTGCCCAGATAACGAGCTTGTTATACAAGCTCTTTAAACAGAGCTGAAGAAAAAATAATGTGAGAGTAATAAAAGCTTAATTTGTGTTATTTGACCTAAGAGAGGTCATAATTTTATTCTCCAAAGCACTGCCTTCTTTAAAAGGTTCAATGGGTAGCCATTAGGTTTTATAAATTAAAATGTTATTTTGCTTGTCTTCTGCTTTTTTCAGAAGCACCAAAGAGCACTGTAAGAAGCATAATGGAAGAGTTTGGAAAAGATACAGGTGTAATAAGACAACTTTGAATATAAAATTTCCTATTAAACTAGGAAAAAAATAAAACCAAGCTAAATACCTCTTTAGCTTTGCTATAGTCTATACCCAGCTCCAGAAATCTGATCACAAACCTGCTTGGATTTATGAGTCAGTAGGACAAAAGCCTAGCTAGGATGAGTAGAGGGATGAGTAGAGGAATACTCTAAGTTTTCAGTCTAAAGCAGTATAACACAAGTTAAGATACAGGTATATCCATTATTTACAAGCTGTGAATTATATGAATTGTGACAACTTAGAATAATCTCATTCAAGCAGGAAACACTGGGAAAGAGATACCTAGTAAGATTCTAAATATTTTTAGGAATAAAATGTGAGAGCCCAATAATATGTTAGATACTACTTTCCTTGTTAGTATGTAAATAACAAAGCTAAATAGAGCAACAGAGCAAACACGAAATGTTTTTCACAATATTTTCTTTAAAGCTTTTCAAGTTTTGTAGAAGACATCCTCTATTTATGGGCTTATCCCACTACACCTTAATCTGAATACAGACTGTTGCTGAATACCTTGGAAATTGTCCCGAGCAAAAGTCACCCTTACAACAGTGCGGTCAATTCCATCTACAGGAATGGCAGGTCTGACAACATAAAGACAGGTTACATCCTTTTTTTTG
This sequence comes from Thinocorus orbignyianus, assembly GCA_013400375.1. Classification (NCBI taxonomy): domain Eukaryota; kingdom Metazoa; phylum Chordata; class Aves; order Ciconiiformes; family Thinocoridae; genus Thinocorus; species Thinocorus orbignyianus. Next base: position 1,284,477 of record VXBW01005110.1, on the reverse strand, counting down.
CCCCCCCCCCCCTTCCCCCCCAAAGCTAAGTAGAGACCTTTGCCCCACAACTTCATAAAAATGAGGAGTATTTTAACCAGAAAAAAAATTTTCATTTTGGTTAAAAATCTTGAGCAAAAAGGGTTGGAACCCAGCAACTGCGGCCTGTGGAGAGTTTGGAGAGTTTAGACTTTTTGGTCCCAGCTCGGATAAGAATTTGAAGGCTCTGACAAACCACCATTTCTGGCAAGAAATGAACATTTTCTTTTCTTGAATCAATTAAATGTTTTCAGAGAGACTTACATAAAAAATGTCAGCTTGATATTAAGAAAAATCTACCTAATTGCAAAACAAATGCAAAAATTGATTACCTCTATTGCTTTGTATAAAAATATTCTATAAAAAAATAAATTTCCTATATAGTGGCATAACAGTCAAAATGTTTTGATGCTGACATTATACTTAATTATTTTATAAATATTTATTTATACCTAAAGTCAAGTTGCATTAAAATGTGTCAATTCTACTGAAGCAAAAATTTTCCACATCATCAAAATTACTAATTTCCACACTTTTAGGAGGAGGGGAAGAAAAATAGTCAGCAGCACAGCACAGTCATTCTTGAAGCGTTAAGTTCCACTGAACCCGTATCACACAAACAAACAAAACAAAAAATCAGCTCCACCGGGGGAAATTCTGGGAGATCTGCTCTCCACCCTGGATCCTTTGTTACTTAATGCTTCTTTGCTCAATTCATTTGGGTAAACATTCCTGGTTTTTACCCATCCCTAGACAATGCTTTTATATCTCATAATGAAATTTAATTGAATTGTTCACTTAAAAATCTCTGTATCCGAGAACCATTCATTGTTCAGATCTTGCAAGTAGGAATTAATATTTCTTGTCACACTTTCAAGAATACTCACTTCCCCTTGTTTTTAAGGTACATGCTTCTTTATGTAGAAAAGAGAAGAACCTATAACTTAGCCATGAGAACAAAATTCTTCTGCCATGGTAGTTGCAACGGTGTCGTGCATTACAACCATCAGTTGTGCTCTACAAGAGAGCAGTTCCCCGTAACACAGTAACAACGAAACTTGTCAATGGAAAGCATCTTTAGAAGTACTGCTTCAGCAAGTGGAACTATTTCAGATATGTGAATAAATGGATCCCTGCCCTTCGGTTCAAGAACTCAAGTGCTTTATAAATTTACTTATGAAACAAGTCTTTTCTGTATTGAACAAAGATTCAAAGGGAAAAAAGACTTAGAGAAACTCTTGGCCTATTTTGAAAGTGAGCAATGCAGAAAAATCTCCACTTCAGAACTCACACTAAATACTCCTCAACAGGTTGAACTTGAAAGAACTCCTTTTGAAACTGAAAGTTCTCTGTCAATTGCAGTATTCATTTACAAAATGGTAAAACCACAGTGAGACCATACTGTCACAAAATCTGGTTCTTCCAGTAGCTGGGCAAAGGGACAGGTGTAAAGAAGCCAAGACAGAAGTATTGGGTCTAGGGGAACAATTTCCCTGGACGGCATTGAAAGACTCAATCCACCCTCATTCCCCTTATGACACTGTGGAACACACAAAAAAAAGGGCAAATTCTCCACTCTTTGGAGCACTAACATTGCTCTCATGGCCAGAGGTTTTGATGTAAGCATGGCTAACATTGAGTGTACTTCAAGAAGAGAAAAAGGTGCTTCCTAGACAATTTATTTTCTTGTCTTCCAGAACAGAAGTACAGAGATTGGAGGTGAGGGCTTCCTGCAAGATGCCATCCTCTAATTACTCCACCTATCAAAACTAAGATGACTCATTAAAATTGGATGAATACAGCTGGAAGGCTATTTCCTATCTTAATTCCATCTTAATTGTGAGAGCAAATCAATAAAACTTTGGCATCCCCTTTAATTCTGCTGCCTAATTCTCCAAATCAATAGTATTAGAAAGCTGCTCAGGAATACTGGTCATGAGCATATTCTTACCTTGAGTGCCTGCGTGGGTTGTCTGAACAAAGAAAGCTCCCATAAAGCAGCCAGCTCCATTAAAGAGAGTTAAAAAATGCATGGAAATCCCTCTAATTCTTTCTGGCACAAGCCAGAATGACAGTAAGGAACCTTAGAAAGAAAGCAGATACAGTTATAGGTTAAAAAAAGAAAGAAAGAAGTTATAGTAGAAGACAAGACAGAAAAAAATTCAAAACTACTGTAATAGGGACACTCCATATTTTACACAGAGAATGTACTTGCTGCAGAAGGGAAGCCACATGTATTAGTCCTTCATTAATAGGGTAGATGTTGTTTAAATTGTTTAAATGCATCTCCGTAACAAACCATCCCACATACAACTATCAATATTCCAAAGGTACATAAAGATCTTCCACCCAGACAGTTGCTTTCACCTTTTGAAACCTCAGGCATAGCAAGGCAAGAGAAACACCACAGCAGTCAGCAAGCATCAGTACAGCAGGTGTGACATTTAACTTCAGGACAGCTGGGCCTGCTATGCCAGAGCCAACGCAGCATGGCCACTAGTACATACTTCCAAGTTCCAGAGCTCTCCCTTCACTTGGGCAGTTACCTTGCTTTAACTTAAGGCTGGGCAATGCTTCTTCTCCCCAGAGGGCAACACACCAAGTCACTATGTAATTTTAAAGACATAGTTCTTCACTTGCCAGAAAACTAAGCAAACTAAGAAGCAGCAACAGCAGTGTTGGCAAGGGCAATCTGTAGCAAGCCGTCATAGCATAGATGATTATAAGTAATCCCACCAGTTGTAGTTTGCCTAAGCTAGGTTACGGTAAGTGTATGTCTTTATAATAGCTACTCCTTTTGAGTTCCTTAACCTGGTTATCAAAACTGTGTTTCCCAATTTCACACCTTAAGCCCTCAACCCTCACTTCTTCTCCAAGCCCCAGTATTTCCCAGCTTGCTTTGTTAGTTGAGTTTGAATGACCTCCAGCTTGAGAAACTTGTCAGCAGAGGATTCTATTTGGATGCTGAGTTGCCTGAAGCATCTCTGAATACAAATGAAACTTTGCAATCATCGTCTTCCACCCTTTTTAATTTGGATGTCCAAATAAGAGGTTTGGAAACATATTAAAGAAAAGAAAAAATACCATGGGCAGTGTTTTCTCCTTATTCACAATATAAACCAAAAGCCTGAGGGCAAGAGAAAGTAGGTGAGCTCAGGACACCATCTGTAGATGCAACAGTACAGTCTGAAGCATTGTACAGTCGGTGTCCCAGCTAATTTGAATCACTAAGGGCTTAAAAAGTTTTTGGTTATTTCTTCCTTCTAAAAGCCAGGGTGAAAAACATGCATCTTGGCCAAAATCAGCTTGGGTAATTGTGTCCTACTTACCTAAATTACACCTGCTGTTTCAATTGCATACTCCATTCCTCACTTCTCCCACGGTGCCACTGTGAACTATCAAACAGCTGCTGCATTTCACTCTAGAGACTATTGCATTCCATCAGTGGGTGAAGTGATCCCCAATATATTCTTCTAACCAACAGAGCTGCTTGCTACAAAGCTTCTCTGTTTCTAAAGTGTTCCAAGAGATATCGATGGGCAGATGATATTCTTGCAGCACTCCAGTAAACACTGAAAACCTGCTAATCCTTTGTAGGGCAAAGCAACCACAGTGCACCAGGCAGTTTGGACACTGGCAGCATAACACAGCTCCTGCGGCCAACAGGCTGGCTTCCCTTCACCAGCAATCTCATGCACTGTGGGGGAAAACACCCACTGACATAGTCCCTCAGGATGGAGTTGTTTTGATTTTCATTGGTTTGGGGCTTTTTTTTTTGTTTTGTTTTGTTTGGGAGCAGTATTATTGTGTGAATTATTTAAGTCTTGAGGAATATTTTTTTGTCCTGTTTAGTCATCGGGCTTTAAAAGAGTAATTTCCCAGTTTAAACCAAGCCAGGGTTACAAATTCATGCTGTCAAAGGCTTCCAAGACCTTATGCTTTAACATTGTAGAGGAGAGCAATTGTTTTATCATTGCTTCATTTTACTTTTTAAGGACGGCCTCAGTGCTAGGCAAACATTAAATGCTAGTATTATTCTAGGAGATGCTCAGGCCACCTGAAGCAGATGATTATACAGAACTCCTGTCCACAAGATAATGAAATATATTGTATAAACACAACTGTAAGTATCAGGGCTCAAATGTAGATAAAGAGTTCAATATGCCAAATCTAGCTCTTCTAACCAAGCACTTCAGAAAAGAGATATCTCTTCTCTTCCTTTTGATTACAAGTGTGAACATTTCTGTCTTCAACTTGGATCATGTACTTTCAGGCAAAGTAAATTATTATGATAATTGAATTTGACCTTCTGCATAACAAAGGCAGTAAAATGTCAGGAAAGGTGAAACAACTATTTAAGTGTCTAGGCTGTCATTACCATCCAGGGAAATCCACTGAATGGTTCCTGAACAGCAATTCAGTTCAAATTGAAGAAACCTAAAACTCAGTTCAGCAGCCTGAATACAGATGCCCAGTACTGCCTGAAATGCTCCAGTGCACCTTAGCCATCTGCACGGGGCTTGTCTGATAAGGTGCAAGACCTATGGGAAAACCACATTCTTCTCCATCAGCAGCTGGAGGACACACAGGTATGATGCAGAGCTTGCTTAGCCTAGATACTCCATGAAAAACAGTGTCAGACACCTACAGGTGGGCAAGTGCCTGCATTTCCACTAACTACAGCAGTAACTTACCATTTTAGGTACCTAGCTTTAGTTTTCTACATGCAAATCTCAAATTCAGTCTTAGCCCCATTTACCTTCTTGAATAGCACCTGTAACTGCAGCTCTTAGCAGGGTGCTTGATCTTCATTTAAATAGGGAAGACAACTTTTATTCCTAAGAAATTCTAATCACAATCCTTTAAAAAGATTAAAAAGCAAAACAAACCCAAGATGGAGCTTTCTTTCTTTTCTAAAGGCTAATGTCATCCTTCAAGTCATTGAACTTCTACTGTGTCCCAGCATACTAGACTAAAAAGCCTTATTCTACCAGCAATATCCTTCTCATCCTTCTGCATGAGAAGACTGTAAGCAAGCCTCCTCCTAACCTTTTTTTTGTTAAGCTAAACAGAGAAGGTCACAGTTTTCAGTTACACTTAGCCTGTAACCTAGAAACCACATTACCTGCCTAGAGACCTGTCTCAGTTAAGTACTTGAGAGCTATCGGATGAAGAGGCATTATGAAAGCACTAAGTATTTAAAACTAGGGAAAATTACCTTTTTAGTGACAGACCGTGAACCACAGCTTTCAGTACTCTTAGAGTGTAAGAGTGAAGTTAAGACACTGAAGTTATTTCCTGCTCTTATGTAAAAATCTGAACATTTCTGAAGTTGCACTGGAACAACAGACACTCAACCTGTAGAATTAAATGCCTGCAAAGATCAGCTAGTCAATTACTTTACCTGTGTCTCTAAGTGAATGTTGATTAGATTATTTTTTGTAAGAGTAGCAATTTTTTTTTTTTAAGCTCTGTGAGGTAAAACACTGGTAAGCACTCCACATGCTACTCAGAAGAAAATAAGTCTCGGGAATGTCAGTGTTAGACATGGAAAGGTAAGTTATGGAAGGGAGGAAAGGGTCAGACCCACAATCAAGAGCGTGTCTACATAATTTATGGACGGCAGGTGTGAGTGAAGCTCTGCCTGTGCTCTGTGAAACAGGAGTGTTTATCTCTGGCTCCATGCCATGAGCTAAGGCACAATGCTCTGTGCAGGCATGTTCGCATAACTCCCGACTGGAGCACAAACAAGAATATTGCATCTACCTACAATATTCTCTAGGTTAGCCTGTCAGTTGAATTGTGTTACTTGCCCGTACAAGCTCTGTGCCAGTGAAAAATGCAAAATAATTCTATTAGTTGGGTCTGCAAATGAAAAGGGTTAAGCTAAATTGCTTCACCTTTCTTTGACTGTGGCCTAAAGAGTACTCACAGACCATAACCACAGCTCACCTGCCATGTGCATATTTGTTCCATTTGAAGAAAATTATCACAGAAGAGTTCAGGTCAGAAGGAACCTCAGGAGCTCATCCAGTCCAGCCCTTGCCTGAAGTGGGTTTAGCTTCAAGACCAGTCATGCATCCATGTCTAGAGTCCCACCACTCTGGTCATCCCCCCATTGCGCAGTGGATGAGGGACCCCAGGGACCTGACTGGGCTGTGTCACCTTACAGTTCATCTGGAACAACACTCACTTTGAGCTACAGCCAGCAAGACAAATTATGCTGCTCTGAAGCAGGTAAAGCACAAATGTGCTCATTAAGCCCATGGAAGAGAGCCAGGAACAAAATATCAGATGATGGTAATTATTTTTAGGAAGCTGGTATCTTTCTCTGCAAATCTGGACACTCTTGCTTTAGCCTATTAGGTTTTACTTACAGGAGGGTGTTACCAAGGCTTCAGCCACTCCGAGTAGGATGTACTGAGGAGCTAAGTGAAAGCAAGGCATGGATGAGACCAGTAGAACCTCCTCAGAAAGTGTCTGTTCCACCTGAGGGAAATGCTTTCGGTGTATTTCAGAGAAGCCAGCAACCATCACAGAAAGTGCAGCAGATAACTGACCTACAACTGGGTAAAGAGCATAGAGAGTATTCACCAAGTTTGTAGTTACAGTATTATCATGCATTTAAATGAAACATAGTCCCCAAAGATGCATAAGAAGCTTCCTCTCCCCACTCACCACAACATGCCCTTTTGACACAAACATGGACAAAGAATACTTGCTACACCACAAGCCTAGCTCTAAATGTATGGCAAAGGGACACCAGCTCAAAACAAATAATTTAGAAACGCAGAACGAATGAGATAAGAAAAGTTTTTCTGAGAAGGCAAAGTCACAAAGAACTTCTTTTGAAGATTGAGGGAGGTAAGAAAGAGAAAAAAAAAAAAAAGTTGGCAGCTCTTCCAGGTATCACAAGAGATTGTGTGGGAATAAGGCTACCAATCAGGGAAAAATTCTGATTCAAGCAGCAACAAAATTCTGAAATATACACGTAAACCATATGCTTAAGCTATTTTTTTTCTAATAGAAAACAAATAATAGTGCAGACAGTTGAACTACTGTATTTCTAAGGCTACGGGCAATGATATGTAGGACTGAAAGATTACCACTAAAGATCACACCTCAGGAGATCAAGTGTTCCTACATTTTTCCCCACTATACAGCTCTTTTATTTTTGAAAGTTTGTTGGATAGTGCATTTGCTAGACTGTTTAACATTTCAGGATGAGATGGTCTGCATTGCGGGAAGAGATAGTCTTCTGTTTTCTAAAGGCTGACAGATCAGCCATTGGACTAGTTGCCTCCTGCTTTCTTCAGTTGTCCTGAAGAAGTATCATAGTGTCATCCATAGATCCATAATATAGTTCAATATATATTACCACACATGCAATGTAGAGCCTCTTACCACCTACTTCAGTTGTAAAGACACATGATCTCACAGGGCAGAAAAAAAACCCTAATACATTTAGCCTCATGCCAGAAGAGGCTTCCAGTAAACACAGATGTGTTTTTAAATACCACAGACTTTGCCATACGTCACACAGAGGATACTGTTTAAACGTATTATTTTGTATTTCTTGTTGTTGAGAGAATGAAATAGTTGCAGCCTCTTAGAACAGAAAAACACAAAAGAATGCAATTTTTTCAAGTGAGAGTCCTGAACTTGAAACATTTCTACTTCTGCTGTTTTGAGCTCCCATTGTTTTTGACTAAGTTTGTGGTTCCTCAGCATTTCTAAGCTATAATGTAAGTAGAGATATGAGAACTGGGTTTCTTTTGATGGCTTTGGCTCAAATACCCAGACTACATTTTTCTACTGGTCGTATAGAGCCTCTTCACACTTCACGACTGGAGACTGTTACACTTACTAGATTTGACATCACCAATCAAAGGCTTTTTTTTCCATATTACATTTATGATGTACATAAAGTTTCTCTCTTTGGGTGTCAGGGCAGGAGAAGCAGAAAACTCATAAAACTAAGTAGCCTTAGCCTTGTTGTGTATTTACACACATTTACGATTCTTCTCTCAGCAGCATCTCTCACGCTTTTTCACCAACAGAGTTTTCCTGTATTTTCACGACTTTAAATACCCTCATCCTTTCCTAACCCAAGGCTTGTAAACTGTTCTGCTGATAAGGTCCCTCTAGTGCTTAACAAGAGCACCAATGAATTATTGCTTGAAAATTGATGATGGGAAAGAATTCAACAGTATTTTCTAGCCAATACACCTTATCAAGGCCAGGTTTACAAGAAGTTCCTTGAGGGCTTTCATATACCAAAGCAAGAGTTCTCATAGTGAAAAATTATGTTAGTACGAAAGAAACTTCAAGCAGCTCACTATTACCACACAATGCTGTATTTTAAGTATTTTCCTTACTAAAAGCTAAAATATTTCAGAAAAAATAACCTTTGAATGCCTAGCAATTGCAATATTTCTTCTAAGATATTATGCAAGAGAGGAAGAAACTGAGAACCTTGGAGACTTGATTTTCTTCCTACCTCTTCTCCATTTAGTCCTCTTTAAAAACAAACAGTTTGGAGTGACCATCTGAGACTTTGATTTTATGGGAGAACAGGCTGTTTTAGGACCACTTCGGGTTGATCCTAGTACAAGGTTATTTATATTGTCTAGAGACTAAGGTTGTATTAGACCTTTGTGATTACCTGTTGTCATGTCCTGAGTAAAACAGGTCAAAAAGCTTTCCTGAAATTACACTCGTTCAAACTAGAGCATCTTTTAGAGAGAAATGGTCGTCATCAACTCCTAAATCACTTGAAACAGACATTGGACTGGAGGTTTGCTTTTGTGTACTGTACAGAGATCTGTTCCCCACATCAGTCTAGGACAGAATAAACTCAAGACATTTCAGTATAATCAGGCACTAAGAACATTAGAGCAAGAACTTCTATGGCTCAGACACTTCACCTAGAGCCTCTTGCCTGTAGATGTTGAGAACTACCCAGCAGACACACACCTTCAGTCCTCAGCAGAATTTTCTGTACTATTGACTAAACCAAGTAGCATAAAATATATTAAAATAAAAACCAAATCCACAAAAGCAGGTATGAAAATGGAAAACCTCTAAGTTCATGAAAGACTCATTTTTCATAAAGAGGTCCATATACTCAATATATTTCAAACACAATCTAAATTCACTGTAAGATTTTAATGGTTTTAGGTAATGCCTGATTTACAAATAAACAACCCCTATAAAGAAAATAACATAGATTGCAATTTACATGTAGATCTTCAGAGATATTAGAGATATTTCAGTTCAACACTGCCTGTATTGTTCATCCTTTAAAACTATTACCCTTAATGTACTGAAAATTTCCAGAAAAAATATTCAAATTTCTTCCTTTTACAAGACTTGAATTAAAATATAGTTATAGGCTGGCTTAACACCAACAATCTATTTATGCTTTCAATTTTGTTCCTGAAAATAATTTGGAAACTAATTAACTGTTGGCAAACATATTGGCACTTAGAGGTCTACCATATTTGCAGGTGCAGTCATGTACGTGGATATCTAAAGCCATTGCCTGTACTCACAGGTATTTTTATGCCTCAGGTAATTTATCACCCCTAACAGGAGGCTATTTTAATAAATGAAGCTATTAAGGATAAACCACTGCATATATTCTACTACTGTTGAACGTAACAGGATAGAACATTAATACTAACTTGAAATTTCCATGGTTTTAAGGAAAATTATTATCTGAATGTGCTTTTTGCGTTTTAATGCAGATGTTATTTTAAAAACTAGGGTAATTGCAACCTGCTGCGTTATATGCATCCGGTTTGTATAAAAGTTAATAACACTCTTAATTAGGCTAATTTAGTCAGATTAATACCTCCGCGTGTGTCAGTACTTGCTGTGCTGCTTGCCATGGGGCACTGAATTAATAGTAGCACACTGAGAAAATAGTCGTTTATAAATATTTTTGTCTGAGGTTTGTAATGTAGGCTGGAAGATAAAAACTGTAGGAAGTTTAAAGATAGTGCCTACAAAAGGGAATAGTTTAAAGAGTATGCAGATTGGAAGCTGCTTTTCTGGTGGTACTTAATGTAGTTAATATCAGAAGAGGGTTGCAGAGGATTCCTTCAGATCCTAGTATATAAGGGGGCTGGGTGTTAAAAAAAAAAAAAAAAGAATAAAATGGAAAGAGGCCCAACCACTACTAAAGCCATCATTACTCCTAGGCTATGAATTTCTCTGAAACGAGTGCCAGTCTGCAAGCTTGAGTATACAATGTTTACTGTTGAAAACACTGAGACTCTCAATCGAGTGACCTCTTTTTACCACTTCTGTAAGAGATCAAGAGACCATACTTCCCCTCTGTAGATCCCTCTTCGATTTCAGTGAGTGTATAATAAGATAGGTTTCAGTTTAGGATTTTAATAAATAAAATTACTAAACACCTGGACAATTATCCCTTACTAGATACTCAAATGAGAATTTTAACACTAGAGAGGAATGCTGTACCTCTCCAAGTAACCTTCCACCCATGAAATGTTCAGCCAGCTCAAAGAGAATAGCAGTCCAGCTCTTTGTTTTACATATCTGTCTGCATGCTTTCTTTTGCTCATCAGTCCTAAAAACACCTATTGCAGACAGAATTAAACCAGATACTTTTATTTCACTTGGGATGAATCTGGATGAAACTATACTAGTGATAATACAATTTCACTCTTATAAGCCATAATCCTGATGTTGATGCAGTTATAGCTTTAAAATGTAGGGAAACAAAGCTTTTATTTGTAGCCTAATTATTTACATCCAAACTTATTTCGATCAACAGAACATTTCTTCAGTATCAGAGAGCAATTGAAGGCTCTCCCATCCTTCAAAAGATACTTCTAAAGTAAATTATCCATCAACTTTTGGAAGGTTAAACAACAATATAGAAGAGAACCACATCACTCAAGTCGGAATGGTTAGTATGGTTTCTTCACCAATTCCTTAGGATGATCCCTAGTTATTGGTGAGTGTATCTCAAAATGTTTTATTTGTCAGAAGAGCCTCAATCTCCACCCTAAACAAAAGCTATCAATTTTTTCTTTACATCCATCATATTGTTCCAAGACAGTCTTTTCAACAATTCCTTTGAAACTTATTCACCTAAGAGTCATTACAAAACAAGTCCATCTTAGTATTTATAGTCAGAAATAATTGTACAGGATCATCCATCACCAACTGTGGTTTCTATTTCAAAAATCAGAATATATATAAAAAACTGTATAAACACATGTACTTTATACGTACCGATGTAAATTGTTGGAGAATGTCCAGTGTCCTTGGAACTAAACAGATACGAGTTAACACATTCCAAAATAGGAACAAGAATCAGTAGCGGCACAATGCTTATCACATTCATTGCTGCAACTGGCAAGACAAATCCACTGAAGTGCAAGTTGGAATTCATGGTTTGGAGATAGTATCCTGAAGGAATCTGTATTGAAGAATAAGACCCCTCTCCATTAGTATATCAGGTACTGATATACTAAGATTTTTTAGTACCTTTAGAAACTTCACCAATTCTTTCCCTTCTGGAGAAGTTACAGTAAATCAAATACCTGCTGGCCAAAAGGTACAATCATTCATGATGAAAGCCCTTCAAATAGCAGCAGTCTTACTCTCTGTCAGAATATGACTTTTTCCTTTCCATTTCATATGATCCTGGGTTTAACAAATCTAAGCAGCAGTCCATGAGTTTCTTTGGTCATCCCTAGTTAGAGCTACCAGCCAATATACTAAATGGTTCTGCCCAATACTTCAGTTACTTCTCATAGACACTGTTCAAAAAAACCAGAACTTTAGAATAGCAAGATTCAGAGTTATTTTGAATCTCTAATTGCGTGTTCAAAGTTGGAGTCATTTTCAAGATGCCCATGGCTTTAAAAACTACAGGGAACAAAGACTTGGCCTGCTGGAATCTTGAAAACAACCTGATATAATTGACATTCATAGCAGCTATATAAAGGATTTCATTTTACTTCTAGGAATTGAAAATAGAGGTAAATGAATAATCAGATGAGGAACCCACCAATGGCAATCATCAAGGTACGAAATTAAGTAGGTTTGTAAGACTGCCTCTCACTTGAAGAGCAAATAACTCCTCCTGCTTGTATGAGGCTCTACAGAAGATCTGTTGAGTTTATTGGAGGGGAAAAAAAAATAATAAAGAAATCAGAATGGCTTCTACCTACAGATTTTTCAGAGTTTTTTTGAGGAAACTTGATTAAGTAAGCACTGCAATTTCATGTGCATCAGGGAGTTATAATCCACTCCATTTTACAGATTGATGGGAAAACCAAAGAGAGGTAACCTGAGCAATTCACAGAGTAAAGTCATGACAGAGCTGACTGTAGATCTGGTTTCTTTACTTCTGTTATGAATTCCTCCAACACTCTGCAAGGCTCTTCAGTATGACTGCTAATACCAAATCCAGGTGGACAGCTAGTAGACAGCTTTATAGCTGTCTGAAAATTGTATAGTTAGTAACTGAGCTTATGTAGGATTTCTCACCAATGGTTACAGTCAACCATACTCACTGGGAGTCTGTTCAGTGCTAAAGAATTACTCAAATGCTAGCTCTAAAAAATATTTTTCACCTATATTCCACCTCCAAAAGAGGACATAAATAGTGAAAGGGTGAATAAATGCCAACAGAGCTACGAAAGACCAGAATTGAGCCAAATTTTGTTGGTTCCTTCTGTCCACTGCCTATTGCAAATCAAAATTGACTTGTTAATAAGGAATTAAAATATCATCAACATGAATCACAGGCACTGAAAGCTGTTAATTTAATATGGAGAAAACACTATTAATCTTTACAAAAAAAGATACTGATCTACTGCCTAGCCTGAGAAAAAGCCTTAAACTTACTGGAACTTCTGCTAAAAGAATAAAAGTCATCTCTTTCAGCAGTGCAGATACTTTTTTCCCTAGATATACACTTGGTTACTACAACTCCAGTTAATGATATCTGGTTCATTTTCCTCTGGTCATAGTCTTGGCCATTTCTGCATATTTGTTGGTTTGGGATTTTTTGGTTTTGTTTCTTTGCTTGGGATTCTTGTGCTTTTGTGTGATGCAGGGAGGAAGAGAAGAAAGAACAAGGTAGAGAGGTGGAAATGTAGGATGATGGCAAAAGGGAGTGTAAATAAAGCAATGTATGCTACATATTTGTAAGAATTTCCTTAAGCAGCATTTTAACATCAACAAGTAAAAATGAATTTTCAAGACAGCTCATATATTTGTTACTGTAGTTGCCAAAGGGTAAGCTATCGCAAACTCCTGCTTAGCCAGGATCAGCTGGACAGAAATGAATCTGAAGGAATCGTGTCAGCTTAAGTAAGCTTCTTGACAGATTTACATTTATATAACATGCATGCACTCAGAAGTGAAGAGAGCCACATAGCCTGATAGGCTGTGAAAAGATTGCTTCTTTCCACAAATAGAAACCCACCCATTTCCAGTATACACCAGCCACATAATCCCATCAAAACAGTAGGAGAAATACGCAACCAAAAGCACAGATAAAGATTTTCTACCTCTCCCAAAGACTGAGTGAACATTTAAACTGAAATATCACATTTTTTTCAGAAGAATGCTGAGTATGAGTCTCTGGTAACTGTAACATGACAGTGTGAGGTGCACAGGACTCTAACACTAGGTGTTTCAGCCAGTTAGTATTCAGGGAAATGAGTAGCAAGCAGCCACACAAGCTCCTTAGTGAGACTTGATGAAGTCAATTTTACTTATTTGATGAGAGATGAGGAAATAGCAAGCTATATTCTCAGATAATTAGAACTACTGTGAGGTTGCTCCACTGGTAAAGTAACAGTTAAAAAAAACAACACACATGCCTAGAGACAGTCATAAACATATGCTCACAGTATATTTCAAGATTTTTGTATAAAAGCGGTGTACTCACCTGCATAATACATGCTCTGTATAGAATTTGGAAAGCAAACAATGGGAAGAGCCTGCCAAGCGACTTTGTGCTTTCCACCTGGGTCTCACTGTATTGACCACCATAGTTTTCCTTGGCATGATCTAGCCAGTTTGTCACGCCTCCACTGAAGTAACGGTATCGCACGCAACATGTTTTCAGTGCACTAGCAATTACCCCAAAAGTCGTCAGCAGGGAACTGTCTGCAGAGACATTGGACATTGGTATGATTATACTTGCTGCCAAAAATAAACAAGACCAAAACACTTTGGGAGGGAAAATACAGCCTGATATATTCACCTCCACATCTTTTTTGAGAAGGAGGAAAGCAATAACAGTCTGGCTTTGTTCCAAAACATTCCTTTTTGAAAGCTAGTTGGTTCACAACCTCATTGTTACAAAAGCAATCCAGCCCAACCTTCACAAAGGAAACTGCATTTTACTATCAGTTATTTAACACACCACAATTATTTGTTGCTGTGGTTAAGCAGGTAAAGTATTACTTTCCTTTGCTTTCACTTTGTAATAATTAATGCTGAAGCCCAGTAGTGATGGAAAAGTAGGAGAGGTAGCTTGGAAGAGGGTGATGAGATAGGAGAACTGTCATGGATGTGTTTCAAAGCCAGAAATATTTTCTCAGGACTTCCTAGTGGCATGCTGTGGCTGAGTCGTTTCCAATCTAGTAGCTGACATAGCAAAACTTGCTCACTGGTTACCAAGTTCAGGAATTGCTAACTTGGTTCTCAGGCTCAGAGGAAATTAAAGTAAAACAGGGACAAAACTGTTAGCGTCAGGCTTGGAAATAATGCAGATTCATTTGTCTTTGGTGAGTTGGCATCCATGCAAATAGAGGTTATAGCACTTCTGTTTTTCTGAACACTGCAATAGCTTGGCTATCTATAAATAAACACTTTCCAAAAAATAAGGACAACTAAGACTGCAGAGAGAAAACGTACCTTGGTATGGAAATTATCTTCTAGAAATACATTGACACCGATGGGAAGCCCTTGCTTTAGAGTACTAAGAAAGGGCATTTTAATAGGTGACTAACATTAAAAACTCTCTGGCTGTTTAGCGTTAACCTTTAGATTGTTGACACTAGTGACTAAAAATCGAAAATAACCTATCCAAGCTTGCAAGCACAGACACTCGGTACATTTTTTTTTTATTGTGGCCTATAACTGTATTAGGCAACCATTCTTACCACTCATTGTGATTGTTAAGTTTAGGATCTAGACTATTTCAAAACTAAATCTGAAGACTAAAAGAAAAATCTGCAGACTTCCAGAGCAGCTTAACTAAGGAGCTAACCAGAAAATAAGTGAGGCTTGGGGATCTTGTCAAAGCAGAGTTCATTTAAGAAGTTAAAAAAAAATAAGTAAATTAATGTAGCACAAAACTCAGTATGACCTCAACTCATTGGTAGAGCTAGTAATTACATGTTTTACATGGAGAAGTGGTCATCTTTTGCTTTGCCCTACACTAGAGGCTGGACAGTCACAAAGAAGGAACAAAAAACAGTAATGTGGTGTTACTGCTCTGCAAAGATTTGAACCCACTCAGTGTCAAAATCAGAAGATGAACAGAGTGCCCTATGATAAGACCAGCAGACAGATCAACAAAGCAACAGCATGGCTGTGAGCTGGTTTATCTGACCTAGTTACCAAGAAGATCATGGCATCTCCTCTCCTTTTGAATGGAAGATGTTGGCCAGATTCTTCTTTCTTACTCTTACAGGGAGGAGGAAAAAAAACCCAAAAAGATAGACAACAAATCCTGACATTTCTCTGCCTTTCCTAATGGATCAGCTAAGGCTCTCTTTAATTTAATTTCAGTCAACTACCTAGGAAATATCATTTTGTATGAGGCAAAACAGACATATCCATTATTTAGTTGTTTCTCAGCATGGAATTCCAGCAGATTATAAGATCTAGTAAACTAGGAAGATAAAGCTGCTTGAAGTTGTAGTTCAAAAAGCAACTTCAATGATACATAGACCTAATCAATATCAGGAGGATTTTGCCAATGATGTAGTTAGAATAAGTATCTCATCCCTTCTTTAAAAGAAAAGGAATAAACCCCACAGAAATCTACAGAGGTGAGTTCTTCAAATTATAAACCTTATAAGCTATAAGAGGCATGTTTAAAAGCACAAATAATTATATCAGTGCATGTTGTGTAGATCAAGAGTATAAACTCTATACTTATATTTCTAATGTTTTCTTAAAAAAATATAAACAAAATATATTCGTATAGATATTAAATTGCAACACTCAAAGTGATTTACCTTCTCCTTTATATTCAGCCCTTGGCTCTAATATTCTGCTACTTTGACCTTGATCTAATCATGAATATCTATAATACTTAATTAAAATAAAAAAACTATATTGCACCCTAGATGGTAGATACGCATTTTTTTCTTAATTTTGGTCACCTGCCAGTCCTTAAAATTAGAGCAGTGGGAAGAAATGCAAATGAAGTCCATGCTTGACAGCTAAACATAATTGAATGCACGATCCATATTTGAAGAGTTACCTTAAAATAAAAAGGCAGCATATATAAAAATCATTTAAGGTCACCTATGGATTTGAATTACTGTTCTGAAGATTTTCTAATTTCATCATCTCACTGGAAGGTACCAAGTATATTATCTTTTATTTTGACCGAGCAAATAAAATTTGCAGATATCAGTGTATAGATGAGCATTCTACAAAGACAGGGAAAAACACTTGATACAAAAACCCACTAGTTTTGTTGATGGTCAAGACAAACAATCTATAAATCTATGTTTCTCCACTTAGTAGAACTGAACTATTTAGGTAATAAACTATAAATTTAATCCATGGGAGATAGATTCTTTAATATCCAACCCTGAGCCAGACTTTTTTCTATCTCGGGTTGTAAAACCTGTAGTGAGCCCCAGTAAGCCAGACAGCCACCGTTCTCTCCATAAGAAGCTGGTTAATTTGATGTTCAGTTGCATATTATCAAGACATTTTTGAGGTGTTGTGGAGGGGATGTTTCTTTGGCTCTGTTGTTTTTGAATAAACCTCTCTAGTGACATCCTCACTATGATATTCCCAGGCACTTGATTTATACATTCATTCCCTCACTGCTAATATATTTTTGCTTAGATTATATTTAACATGAAGACTGAAATGACAGCTTGCTTTTGGTTTCTGGCTGCTATTGGAAATAGAATAGCAAGGTTTGGCCACTTACAACCTTATTCAAGTCATCCAGGCTCCACTTACACTTCTGTGTTTGGTCAATGGAGAGGTGTAGTTGCCATCAAAGGATTATGAAGATCTTGGGTACTAATTAGTGAGGCCACAGAAGTGTAAGAACTTCTGTTATAGAATGTCTCCAGTCTTCACAGGAACTATTTAGAGCAATTCAGTATTTCCAGTGATTTTCAAATGTGTAAAAACACTTGATGTTATATAAGCAAACACATTGAAGTAACAATAAGCATCAGACACCACAGAATAAAGGCATTCTAGAACAACTTTGCTACCAGTGCACATTTCTATTTAGCTGACTAACCACACTGCTTGGCTGCTTGGGTACAAGTTCAGGTGAAGCAAAGAAGCACACTTAAGTGATAATACACAAGTCTGCTTTGTGCCTTAGCATAGGTATAAACTTTGCCTCAACTGATCAAAACACATTGGACATTGGTAGAATCAAACATGGTAAAATAAATTGTATGCAGCATGCATACAACACTCCTTCCTACACAGGCAAATGTTTTGACATGACAGAAAATGTACATAAGTCCACCAGAGACTGCTTTCTACTTTTTTAGGCTATCCAAAATCTCCAGGTCTATCTTTACAGAGAATAGATGTTGTTTCTTACACACAAACCTTGTAGAGCTAAACCCAACTATCTCCAACCAAACAGGGCAGTGTTATGGAAGAATTTGTTTAGATATACAAGTTGATCTCTTCTGTGAAAATAATTTCTAGAGATATTTCCTAAAATATAGTTGACTCTTACCTGTTTTGGGTTTGTAAATCATTTCACCGCGCACCATGTGAATTGTGATCATAGCCATAAGCACAGACACAAATGGGATAAGAAAACCAAGGTTCCTGGCCACAGACTGCTGGATGTAAGAAATGCTGACAAAGACAACTGCTGAATTTAAGTTAACCAGCCAATAAAACCTAGTACACACAGAAAAGAGAGAAGAATGGAGAGGCTGAATAATACAATGCTTAACAGAGAAATAAAACATTAAATTAAAGGCATGGTAAATATAGTAAGCATGGACAGCATCAGTACTATGCACATATTGACACAGCAATTAACATCAAATTTCACTCAGATGACTCAGTTCCCAGAGATATGTGATTAAAGTAACTGTACTAAGGTAGTAGAGCTGAACAAATTATCAATCTAGTACTGGAAATATTCTTCTGAATCAGAATAATTAAATACATCAGCATTTACTGTTTACCTGTTTAATATCTGAAAACACAAGCTTTGTGTATGCAGTAGCACCAAATCACATACTTTAAGCCTAAGAAGGAAATGTCTTAATTCTTATATGCCTTTTTTAAGTGTTAGAATTTGATCTATCAGAAGGGATGGTTTTTCCATTAGCTGCAAGTCTCAGCTTCAAATTTTGTCGGCTCTGGAAATACCTTGATAAAGAGGTTCCCCAACATAATTTGCTCCAAGAATGCCTTTGGCAGTAGAAGTGTTTCCCAAGTGCTGAGCCCCTCCTATGCACAGGAGATATTCAAATAAAAATCACACCCCCTTGGAAGCAG
Organism: Thinocorus orbignyianus; assembly: GCA_013400375.1. Lineage (NCBI taxonomy): Eukaryota > Metazoa > Chordata > Aves > Ciconiiformes > Thinocoridae > Thinocorus > Thinocorus orbignyianus. Next base: position 1,265,718 of record VXBW01005110.1, on the reverse strand, counting down.
ATGGCATATCACCAGTGATAGGTCTACTGCAGTTTGGAAGCCCTGACAATGGCCTAATACTTCAAGGAATTATAAGGATACCAAAAAACAATGCAAAAAATAAAATGCATTTCCCTGATAGGATGCAAAAGGGTAAGTGGTTATTTTCTTTTTCCTAGCAAAAGAGTTTATATCTACTAAGTTAGGAGTATATTGTCACCACCCTTTTTTCATTGGATTCTGACTTACATAAAACGTTACGTCAGTAGGTCTAAAATCTAACTTGTGTTGCCTTTTTGCTTTCAGCAGATATTTAACCAAGGTTTCCCTTAAAACACAACTTGCATAAAATGAAGGTTTGAGACTACAGAGCAGACTCAAATATTCTGCATATCTGTGTAGAGAGATCAGATTTAGTGAGGACCTGCTTTGATGAAGTCAGTTTCCAAAAGTGCTGACTGTGAGGATCAGTATGACACTTCATTTGAAGAGTTAGAGTCAGCCATTCAGCAATTTTTGCTTCAGAATCTAGCCTGGCTTGCAGATGCTGCCTTTGAAATCTAAAGTTCAGAATTTAAAGTTTAACTAAACTTTAAAGTTCCAAGTTGGCTTTAAAGACAACTGTATTTTAAACAAAGAAGGATCAGTAATGTAGTAGAACTACCTCAATGTATCACAGACTACATTTTGTAAGCAACTGCAAAAGGAGTCTCCTTCACATCTGCTGGAACCTTAGTGGTTTCCCTTAAAGGTCAAATGCATATCGATAGATAGGTACATAGCTTAATACAGATTGCTTGAGGAAACAAAGCTTCTTTTCTTGTCTTGTGTCACTTCTGCCTTGTGTATACTATTGGACCTGAGCAGTTTCTTCTCCTAACTAGTCTAGAATTATATTTAGCCAATGACAAAAGAAAAATCTTCAAGTATTGTAGGAGACCAGCTACTTCTCAACGAGCCAACTTCTAAGCTTTCCAGCTTGATCCCTCCTCAATTGCGAATGAGCACATAGGGCAGGAGCGAGGTATCAACAGCCATTGCAGCTCCCTTCATCATCAATCACTGCTAAATACTTTGAGCTGAAAATCCTAGAAGGGCAATTGCAAGTCTTCCTTGACACCTAGGGGACTTCTCCAGCCCATTTCATTCACTTAAGATGACTACTAGGTGGCCTGTCATAGTTGCCAAGACAAACCACGGCCATGTTGCAAGTTACAACACTGAAGTGCCTGCTGTGCCCCTTCCGCTTACTCTGACATTGCCCTGGTGCCAAGAATGCAAAAAACATTATCCTTTCAGAAGTATGGACCTTGGTAACACTACTCAGGTATGTTCAATTTCAAAACCAATACTCTTTCACCCTGCTAGGGATGAAGATGGGAGATGACCACAGGGCAGTGCAGCAGTAGGTTTGAGAACTTGCTTATGAGGACTTGCCTCACAGGAGCCAAGGCAAATGGTGGAGGAAAATTGACTTACTCCACCAGGGCAAACTTAGTGCTGCCAAAAGCCATGCAGCAGCCCTCCTGGAGCCAGCAAGGAAAGGCACAACAGTGAACTCTCATGCTTCATACATTTCTCTGAAGTCACACTAAACCATGTCTATAGTTCCGAATCAATTTACTGTTCTCCCCTCTCCTCCCCAAAAGCAGTCTCTAAGCACTTTGGAATTATGTTATTATGTGACAATGGTATAGTTGGAGGGATTTTGTACATAAACATGTTGATCTCTGTTCAACTAAAGCTTTCTGAAAAAAAAAAATACAGTTACACAACTGGGTCAGTTAGAACGGGCACAGAAGTTTTAAAACAACTCCTAACTGACAATTCTGAAGTTAGATGTTTCAGAGACTTTTCCAAACTTCACCTAAAGAAGGGTTCCTGAGTTACGTGAAGTTCTGATACTCTTCACAACTGTATGACTGTTTCACTGGAAGTGGGAACCTTCAAGGAAAATCCTTGCATACAGGACAGTGCTTTGTTTTTCACCACCGTATAACAAAGTATCATATGACTGTAACATAAAGCTCCTGTCTTCTCACAGAAATTAGAAGAAAAACCCCAACATCTTTGGCCCAATCCCTATGGACCAAACGAGAAAGATAAATTAACCTCAATGCACACATCAGAATTTTGGTATTTGGTCATATCATACTGACAACAGCAGATCAGAATCTAAACAGATGGAAAGACCAACATATCTTCATGGCTCTCATACTGCAGCCATCTAATATATTTGTCTAATATTTGGACTTATATTATGCAAAGTGTCTCAGAGATACCAGTAGGGCACAGCTGAATTGGATATGTCAAACCAAATTATCATGCCCAACTTTGCAGGGAACAGCTCCTTCCAGAAGCTTCAGTGCTCTAAGATCTCCTCAGATTGAGAGCCAAATGCAAACTTGGGAGGTTCATTTCAAGAATGCAGTCCAGACAGAAGTCTAAATACTATTGTGGCAAACTCATAAAAACCTAACAATCTTCTCATAACTTTTTACAGAAATGCATTCATTGTGATAACTTCAAAGTAGTGGCATCCATGTGACTTATTTAACAGTATTATGTTCATTCAGTATTCAAAAACTTTTCAGTGAATGTAAGAATTGAGATGAACTTGCTCAATGAAACAATCTGAGATCAAGTAAAACACATGAATATATTATAAAATTCACCTTTTGTGAATATTTAGATTAACTATGAAGCCTTGATAGATTTCTTTTCACAAAGTGTTATTTACTTTTATTTTTTAAGCAGGTGTAGCTCTTGCAGTTTAAGTTTTGATTTATCCAAACTCAGACCTAGATAGTCCATGTATGGAACAATGTCCAAGCTATGTATTTTTTATGTACTACAACTTTGTAGGAGGAGTTATTTTTTTTTTTCCTTGGAATCACTATGGAACTCTCTGCAAAGGCAAGGTGGGAAATAAAATCCCAAAGGAGTAGAAAAACACTTACAAAAGTCAGTGCGTCCAGTAGAAACTGATCTGTAGTATACAGAAAGAAAAATTATTTGGAGGAGACATAAGACAGGAAGGAAGGAAGGAAAGAAGATAAATGCATAGCAGAACAGTAAGACAAGACACCACACTATAGTCTCATACGTAGTCTGGATTGTATCTTTTGCTCTCATTCTCTGCTTACATAGACAGAATTTACATCTCTTGCTGCAAAAATAGTACCAGTTCATAACCTTAACCTTAGAAAAGCAGATGTCCTTATTGAAACTTAGTCCTACAGAATCCAAGTCTCCTCTCCATTTGGCATTGCTGTATTCAATTTACTTAAAAGGTCTGAGTCATAGTTCATACTAGGGGTTACAACAAGGCCCTAGATGTGCAAAGCAACCTTCTTCAAAGATTGAATTAGACAACAGGTAACTACAGGGTGTTTTAACACAATCTTTAACCCAACAATTCTGCTTAAGTAGAACTAGGCTAAAATCACAGACTCAAACTCACCAGGATTGTGTAACCATCTCATATTATATTATTTTAAAATTCGATTCTGTGACAAACACCTACCAAACCAGTCTACCGAGAAAAAGTGATTATGTTCTGAGAAGTTTTAACTAAGAACATGAAGAATGAACCTCCCATTTTCTAAATCTTGAGATTGCAATCTAACAGCCCCTCCTTGGATGCCATTGCAAAAATTATTAATTTTTTTTTTTTTAATCGCACATGTGCCTTTCTTGACATTTCCAGAGTTCCAAGAACTGACCCATTTGGATTCCCCCAAGGAACTTTTTATTCATATTATATCTCCCTTGTAATCAACACTGAGAAATGTCACTTTGATTAAACACAATTCTGAATGGCTAAGACCACAGTACAATAAATTCTCCAGAGCTATCTTTCAGAACAACTGATTGCTCTCCAGTCTTAATCCCCCAGAGTCTTATTTAATCAAAATGATGTTGCTAATTAAGGATTAAAACTCAGAATAGAGTAAAAAGGAAGGATATTTTTTTCTTCTTCTTCTTCTCTCCTATGGGGAGGTCAAGGAGGCAGAATCTGCTCTAAAGAACTAAACAGTTTCATCCACCTTTAGTAAAGCTACCTTATTCACTGAAGTCTGGATATATTTCAAAAGTCTTTGACATTAACATAATTGGAGGAAAAAAAGAATAGCCAGGAAAGCCATTCTCTAAGGAGAAAATATCTTCATTGATTCTTCAGCATTACATTGTTAATATGCAAATATTCTCAGTTTTTATTTTAATAACTGGGCACGCGTAGGGAAAGGAGAGAAAAGGGGGAAGTTTGGGGCTTATTTCGCCCTGCCTTGAAGCAGGAATCTGGAGGTTCCCACTGCAACTCTATTCCACAGTTTAACCAGAAAGGACAGGTGAACACACATAGCACTCTGTATAGTGCTACAGAAGTGGTAAAGGCAAACATCTCATGAAAAATGACCTCTCTGACACAGAGACATAGTTAGTATGTAAAGCACTGAATTTTAAGCGCTGTTTTATGAGCAATTGTTCCTCAAATTTTTCTTAGAAAATTTTAAAAATTCAAACCGGAACAGAAATGTCAGAGTGGTTAATCTGATGCCACAGCTTCACAGCAACAGAGCCGAAACAATACAGCAGATCCCTACCCCTGAGCTTAGCAGTTAGACACTACTAGCAATCACTAGTTCCAGCAAACCAGCAGACTCTACTGCTGCCTGTCATTGCTAAAAGATTACTCTGGTGTAATTTCTAACACATCATTGAATTTTGTCACTGCAATTTAGGGAGTAACAGCAAAATATTCTAAAGGGGTAGCCATGCTAATGGTAGAAAACTAGAATATGTTGTTCTAACAGCAATCAGGTTGTCAAGTCTTTGAGCATTTGGGCAAACCAGTTTATCCTAATTCTGATTGAGGGTTTCCATAGAATCTTCAGTCTAGATGAACACCCACTGCTCCTAGCAAAAGGAAAAAGTTAGGAAGAGTTTTTACAGAAATGCTTGGAAACCATTGCAAAAGCTAAGTGCTTCACAGTTAAAAACCAACCAAAGAAACATGAAACCCATCATCTGTAGAATTTGCCTGTAAATCAGCATGAATTTCAAGGCAACACTCTATCATTCCAAACAGATAATTAGTTGACATTAAATTACCAACCAGTTGAAAAAAGAAAGAAGTTCCTTTGGTCCACAGTCCTCAAGGTTGTATGCACTTAATGGACAGACTATAGCTCTTATGCCTCCTATTCCCAAACTGGCTGTGAGTAGTGCAAAGTAGAAGACTATTTTCTGCTCCCTTTTGGTTAGTGTATGAAGAATGTGTCGTCTGTCAATGTAAATATCTTCAAAGGGGAATGCCACAACAGGTAGCAGGGCTGTGCCTGGAATTGGAAAGAAAATTGTCATTTGAAATGGATCAGAATCAGTCTGATGAATAAGCGCTTAAAAGAAACGCAATGAAATCTTAAGTTGGAAAAACACATGAAAAATAAAAGATAAACAACAGATGAATGCAAAAAGGGGGAGTCTTAATTCTGTGAAGAGTCAGAACTTTTCTAGATGTCACTACACAGAGTGAAGCAAGACCACTGAGGGCCACCAAGGAAGCAATTCTCCTCTGAAATCCTCATAAGGATTCAGGTTCTTTAATCAATTGAAGAGCTGATTGGAAAAGTAACTCCATCACTCCTCTCACTGGCCTTCCACATTACCCCTGCATAGAGAGCAATAGCTGTCCACTAGCTAGAGAGCATTAGTTAAAATATGTAATTTCACCTGATGAACTACCTATCAATCGAGAAAAAAAATGCATGGTGGAGTGTAGCTTTCTTTTTTTTTTGCCATCTTCTTTAAACCCCAGATTTTTTATGAAAATCATATTTCAACAGAGAAATTCTTAAAGATCTGTGGAATTTTTTTTCCTCCTGCAGCTTCATGGAAAATACATGATTTTCAGAAACTTTACCTTTAGAAGCACTGCTATGAATTACATTTACCAGCTCTAGTCTGCAAAGCAAGTCTTTCAGATTTAATAATCTGCAGATTCTCCAAGTTGCAACTGAAAACTAAACTCAAAATATATTGACGTATCAACACTAACATTAGCCATAACTAAGACTATGATTGTGCAAACTCTAGTAAGTCAGGAATGTTTAATGACATAAAAAAAAGTTTCCAGTTAAAACAGTACCAAATACATCAAATTCTGTTTGTGTCAGTCTTCTACTTGAAGATATGTATTGAAAGGACAAGTGGCAGGAGATTCCAAACCAGAAGCCCATGGGTAAAAACAGTGGAACATAATAGCAATAATTTTTCCAGGCAGCTTGCACAATGGTTTTGAAGTCAGCTCAAGAACATTTGAGAAGTGATTCTGATTTTTTTTCCTCCTTACTTTGTTGCATGTTTAAATAATAACGCAACTGGTTATTGCAGAAATCAGACTTGAATATGGTCAACAACTGGTCCAAGTGAAAAGTGTTTCTATCAGCTTGGTTTAAGTTGACAGAATAATCACCAGCTGTGAGATGCACCCATTTGCTACAGAACAGTAACATTTAATCTGAACAGAGCTTTCCCTAAAAGATCTCCCAAATAACAGGTGGGGAATATCCAGAATGTCCTAACAGAAAGCAGGCTACAATACAGATATTTGGATAGAGCCTCTCTACTTAAAGCAAAGTTTATTTATACTGGTATGTGCTTAAGTACATCTTTCCCTCTTGTCCAAATACAACTGTCATACACCTTTACATACAAAAAAATCTTACTACCAGCAGCTGGAAAGCAGTTTCCAAACTCTCTCTCAAATTGTATTTCCAACTAAAGCCTTATATTTGTCCCAAACACCTTAGATTCTTGCTAAGGGGACCAATTTTAAGAGTTGAGCATCCCTGTTCTAAAGTGGTGTAGCCATTCAGAGCAGTTGTTTGTGTACCAACTATTCACAAAATGCACATGCAAACATTCCTTAGCCTTGTTCAAAGTGCTGCCTCACAAAAGTTTGTAGGCAAAAATACCGTGGTGCATTTTTTAGAGGACAACTTAAGTAATCAGTTGTTTAGAGGAGGTGGCCACAAGTTTGGAAAAAGTTGTCAGATTTCAGCCACAAAGCTCAATAACACCCATCTGCAACAGAATTACTAAAACATTAAATCACTAAAATTACTAAAACACCAGGGTGTCACCTACCTAGGAAGTGTAGAAACATGCAGATGCATACAAGCTTGATCCTCCCCACAAGGCATTCAGCCAGCCAGCCAACCAGCACTGGTGTCAACATGGAGGTGCCTACAAAGCACATGTTGACAATAGCTGCCTGGTAGTTGCGGTAGCCAAGTTTGACAGTACAGAAGAGGATCATGTTGCAGACGATGCCAAAGAAGGTGAATCTCTCACACAGCTCCACAAGCAACACACAAATAGCCTCTTGGGTCTTCTTTTTGGACTGAGACAGGTTTCCAGCATGGTTGCTTCTCCCAGGTAACAGTCCTTGCTCCTTATCAGCAATGTGGTTCAAAAGTTGTTTCTCTTGTGTATCTCTCCTGTTTGCACCAGACATGCTTGTCTTTTTTTGAGTACAACTGAGTAGAGCAGCTTAAGTAACAGGTATACTTCTGTTCTCCTTCACTGTAATTAGCAAACTGGTTAGACTCTTGCTTTGAATTCCACACTTCACTACTACAATTTCTTAGGGCACCTGTCACCTTTGTGACATAACATATAGGATCAAAGAGTTTTAAAAAAAAAAAATAATCAAAGAGCTATATCAACATTTCAGCTTGTGAATTTAGCAACCCCCAGGAGCTCAACCTGTTTATTTAATTAATCCATTTTGGGGTGAACAGGATTTTTCCCCAGAATTATATTACCTATTAAATTATGTGAATCAAACACAGTATGTGCAGCTCTATCTGTATGTTGAAGATAAAGGCTTAAATACACAGAAAAGCTAACAGTTTCAGCAGAATTCAACTAATAGATCAGGAAAATAATTTGGTTAAAATAATCTGATACTTTAATTAGGTAACAAGTGAAAAAATGTGAGCAGAGATAAAGAGGATTTTTTTAAAGGTTAACAGTATCTAATCATTATTACATTTCTTGTTATTTTTGGTTGAAATTCAGATAAAGTTAATTATAAAAATAAGTAATGCTACTGCATTTAAGTTAGAAAGACAAAATTTTTAAAAAAGTTGAATGTATTAGCAAAGGAAAAAAAAAGTGGTATTGCAAAAGCAACCTAAACCAGAATTTTTCCTCTTGGCTGGATATTGAACCATAGCTATAATGCATCTTAAGGGGCAGGGACACAGGCAATGTGCTCTTTCGTATCAGCCAAACACAATCACCAGCTTCAAAATAAATTCAAAGCACTTTATAACGCTCCTGCTGCCTTATCCACTGGGACATTTGCAGATTTCCCAAATCAGTTTCTCCATTTTGCAGAGATCATTAAGATCACTAGCACGTCTTCAAAAATACTCCCAATCAAGAATGAGAAGCATTCTGCATTTATTTTGTTAAAATGCATACACACGTTAAAAGGCAATGGTAAATCAGGCCCGCTTCTCTAAATAGAGCTCTCAACTCCTCTGGTGGCATTTTTTTGAGACATAGGCTCCACTGTTTGCTTCCATCTGTCCATATAGCTACTCAAATTTTACCTCTTTGGATCTATTTAGCACACGAGAACTCCTACATCCCAAAACAGACGCACAATAGTATATAACTGGTATGGATAAAGATAGATTCCAAAATTACCTCCAGAAATCAAAAAAAAAGAAAAAAAGTCTCTGAATGTTGCTGTCAAGTTTTGGGTTACTTCCCTGGCTTGTTACTAAAGCAACTGTGATGCATACACAAAGCCCAGAAGCTCTAAAGCTTAAATTTAAGTAGCAATAGATTGCTCCCTAATATAATTCTAAATATTATTATCTTTTTAAAAAGTCTAGTACAAGTCTAAAGCAAGAACTCAGATACCAAAGAACTTCGAGTTTTCAGATAAGTCTAGTTGGGGATATGTAGCATACCAAGAATTATTTGTCTTCTGACCTACAATACCTAAAACGATCTCCATTTGGACAAATCAACCAGAAAAGTTCAAACTAGAAATCACCTGTAACTCAGCTTAGCTTCTCCATCAAAGCCTGATGAAACCAATCCCAATTAAAACAGGAGAGACAATAATATTTTGACTAAAGGGTGCACATATCTTTTGTTGCATGCAGACTGTCTTATCTACCTCGTCATGAAAAAGAGTATATTTTCTTTTTTTTAAGGAAATATGATCCCTTTTCACAATCAGATAGAAAGTATCATGATAAATACAATCTTGCTTCTATAGATATTTCAATGTAAAATAGTCTCTTTTCCTCCAAATTACTTTAAAGAGCGCAAAGTTTACCTGTTGTCATGGGCGCTAGCAATTCAAAGTGAATCATATCATGGGAACCGGTAGAGACAGTGGGGGTACTAACTGGGATGGCTGTATCTTAGTCCTCATGTGGTTTCACTTACCCTAATTTTGGGTTACAAGCTGGGGAAAAGAATTAATTGACCAAGCCTTCCTTATAAATGCCCCAGAAAGCAGGAGGTGGGTGATTTTGATTATCTCTTTTGAATTGCTTTTGCATGTGACTCTCATGGGTGTGGTGGCTATGACAGTGACAGATCACAATCAGTAAAGGAGTTAACATGCTCAATGCTAAGAGAATATACAATTTCATATAACAATATCTATACTGATTTTTTTTTTCAGTCACTTCTGCAGCAATCACAGCAATCATATCTAATTATTTGACGTGGTTTAAGATGAATTCTAGTTGAATCACCTGGCATTAATGTGGCTTAATACACAAGGTCGTAGGATTGCATAATGCCTGATAAAAAACTCTGTTATTTGTATTAACACATGTAGAGTTTTCTATATATACTGAAGCAACTAAAAACTAACTGTAACAAATAACTTCTGTTTCAAAATTAAGCCCTTCTGGCAGTGCCTCTGTCTGCCAGTAAGGACTCAGTGTATTTTTTAAAACAAAATTTCTTCAAAGGATAGCTCTCAAAACGGGACAATTAGATGTTGGAGACAGGTTTATAAAAATATTTGCTCTCACATGACAGTATCAGCTCACTGGAGGTCTGACCATTAATAAAAGAGTTGCTATTTTTTGCCTATCAACAAGGTGACTTCTACTCATACTAGAATCTGTAAATTAGTATGAGTCAAGTGAATTAAGTTGGACAGGTTGGAACCGAAATTTTCTCCAAAATTTCTCTGACAGGTGACAATTGTCAGTGTTTTTATTGTGGGGGTAATGTGTTGAAAGTAAAGAGTCCAGTACAACAGTGTCCAGCACAACAGTGTCCCAAGGCTGTAGTGCTCTAAATCTCTGTTTGTGTTCTAGAAGGGTTGCTCTCTCTAATATTTTAGCAAATTTAATTCAGCTTTACCCTTACTCTTTTAAAGAACATGTGAGAGATGTTATCCTTCATCATAGCAGCAGCTGTGGTTCCTGCTAAGTATCTGGGAGGGAAACATAATTGACATGCACAGATTGACAATGCGACACAACAATTTTGACACTGTAAATTAAAAAACTACATGGGTCAAAACTTTCTAGTTAGCACCAGGATTCCCATCAGCTAACATGGGTTAAGAAGTTGGCTCAATAACCACTGATCTGAGGACTGCAATTTCAGTCAGAGCCAAAGCTCTGGGTGAGAGCATTGCCAAACAGGGGCAAATGAGCCTGGGGCTTGCTGCCTGATGGTGTAAACATGGGTCTAAGGTGGTAGGCTGAGCAGGCACCCACGGTAAAGAAACACGGCTCAAAGCTGGATGTTACAAAGGAGAAAGTAGGAAAATGCTGAACAGACAAGTTTGCGAGAATGCTTCTCACATCGAGTGTCTTGCTACAGCTCCAGGTGACTAATTAGAAGAGTTATAAGGTTAGTGACAGAAAAAAAGAGATGTGGTAAAAGCACAGGCAAAGACTAGACTTCATGCTTTTCAAAATCACCACTTTAATTTACTTCTCTTATGTATATGGGAAATACTCAGTTTAACGCATAACAGCAGTTACCAGCCCAAGTTTGATCCCTGCAGGATGCCCTTCTGCAAGGGCAGCTAACCATCACTTTCTGCAGGCACCTCTCATGTCTGCTTTCATCTAGAAGAATGTGTGGCCTGAGAGCAAGGGTCAGGCCCTCTAAAATTAGGTATATCCTTCTCTCTTTTCTTTTTCCTTCCTTGCAGTTACATCTACAGTAGGGGAAAATTCAATACAAATTACAAGTCTTTTGAGGCATAGAAGTACTAGAAGCCAGTGGTCTTGTACAGGTTGGAGATGACCTGCCACTTGTGAATGTGCTTCACAGGACTTCAAAACAGCTGTAAGGACAGAGTTTAATTGTAGAAGGGGTAAAACAAAGGTTCATATTAAAAAAAAAATAAATTAAAAAATTAACTTCTAGTATGAATTTCTCGGTCTTTTTCTGTCAACATATTTATTCTTTATTGTCTTTTATTTCCCCATCTTTAGGCATCACTTCAGATAATATCTTATTCCCTATGTCCTATACAGTATTTCACAGGTGAATAATGAAAGTTCTTTTATTTAAAAAGTTACTTTAGACGATCATTTTGGCAATTTCTGGTACTGCAGTCTCAGAAAACTCTGGCTGCTGTGCAGGTAGTCTTAAATAAAAAGTGGGACAGAATATCACAGTTCTTCTTTTGAATTCACAGGATTTGAAACCTATATGTGATGCTTCTGAAGAACTTCATCAGCATCAGTAAAATGCCGACTAACATTTGTCTGACTACATATGAGAAGAACAAATACAAGCAAAATCCAAGTGCCCTGTGAATCATGTAAAAGGTCAATTAAGAAAAAGAAAAGTAGTCGTTGCGAGGTTGAGAAAGCTTTTTTGTGAAATCTGTTAATGACCAAATCTACTTTTGTATTTTATAAAGATCTATTAAATGTTACAGAAGTATGCTTTGAAGGCTGAAAAATAACATCTATGAAATAAGCTGTTATTAAAATTACTGATGATATGAGAAATTCTCTGGGAAGACTATGGTACCACATTGTCTTTGAATAAGTTTGTTCTCCCATTAATAAGTATTCTTGCAAAACCTTCCACAGTTTAGACTGATGTAACTGAGAACCTTAGCCCAGTTCTGCCTTGCTGCAGGATACATTGTAATGTCTTGTTCCACAGCAACTTTTATCTGTGAAAGTGCAAGATGAGGGTGAGAGTTTAGGGAGAGGCTGTGTTTTAAGAAGTGTATTTGTTTATTCTTCCTTGTGCAGTCAAAATTAAAAATTATGTGAGAGAGCCATTTTCTTCTTCATTCTGGTGAAAGATAACATACCAAGAAAGAGGATCAAATCTTTCTCTCAAGAATGCCCAAGAGGTCCTGATGGAGAGAACAGGCAGGACCTCATCTGTAAAAAGCTTTCTTTTCTCTGCTTGTCCTATGAAAGACTGCTGTAGCTGTTACTCCCTGAGTCCTACTTTTTCCCCAGGGTGATATTTCTTCTCTCTCTTTCTCCTATTCAAGTGGAGAGTGTGGCTAAAGCATGGAACTGACAGGAAGCAAACCTTCCATAGCTTTCTTCACAATACCTAAGCAAGAGCAAGTACAAGAAAATGTAAGATATGGACATGCTTGACTAAGTCTACTGTAGGGCCATGAAGATGTTGAGGGGACTGGAGCACCTCACATGCAAGCAGAGGCTGAGAGAGCTGGGACTGTTCAGCATGGAGAAGAGAAGGCTCAAGGGAATCTCATTTCTATAAATACCTGAAGGTATTTAAGGAGAGGATGGAGCCAGACTCTTACCACGACAAGAGGCAACGGGCTCAAACTGAAACACGGGGAACATAATTTAAACATATATAACATCTTCTGGGGTTATCAAACACTGGAGGAGGTTACCCATAAAGGTTGTGGGGTCTCCATTCTTGGGGATATTCAAAACCCAACTGGACTGAAAAATCTGCTGTAGGTGACTACTTTTAAGTAGGTGGAGTGGACTAGATAATTGTGAGAGGTGCCTTCCAACCTCAACAATTCTGTGACTCTGAGGAGCAACAGTAAATACTTTGCCAAAGCAGAACATAAGCAAGAAGATAAGAGGAAAGAAAAACAGTTTCTTGCCCAGTTGCTGTGTATCCCCTCTATAAGGGAGAAAGGTTTGCTAATTTACTTTAATAATTTTGTTTCAGGGACATTTTAAATTTGCTGATCCTCAAACCTATGCTATGAGAATTATTTTGGCATGATTACTCCATTCCTTCAAACTGTACATGTTTTATTTTGGGGATTTTGTTCAAACATATATAATTATCTATGCTAAGCAGTTTTTCATATGTTCTAAGGCTTTCATCTTATTGCACCTAGTTGACGGTTTTATAATTCAGGAGTAATTGAATTGCAATTATTTTTCATGATGCATAGTATGGTTTTATATCACATTGTTGGCAGATATTCTTTATGATGTCGTTTGGTCTAATGGGAAAATTAGAAGTAGCTCTATCATATAGAAAGATGGCTTTTTTGTGTCATGTTATAGTTTGTAGATGGCACTCAGGATATTTTCTTTTGACATATAGATTTTTAGGTAGAGACTGAAATGAGATTCTAAAGCAGGGTTCACAGTTGAGACAATATTATCTGTACACCCAAGATGATTTCAACTATTCTGCCATAGTGACAGTTCATTTATATTCAAGTCCATTTAGTAGACTGTGGTTAGTATTCTAAAATACATATATAAGTACTATGTGGTGGCAGAATTTCTGCTCTAAATTCATCCCTGATCCAATGTAACTGGTTTCTGAGAAGCCAGGAAAAGATGTCAGCATCTTTCTTAGAAGCAAATATTCATCAGAACAGGGGATTGACAGTAGATCTCCCACCTCACTGAAGAGCTTTCCAACCACTGCAGTGCCTAGATAGTCTCTTAATCTCTCCTGTTGGAGCTGTAACACATTGTGTAAAGCTTTATGAGCTGTAGGGAAGCTGACTTTGTAACCTAGAGATTAGGGCTGCTCTTCTGGAATTTGGGGAGAGGGAAATTCAAGGGTCTGTGTCAATGAATAGTTAATTATGTCTCCGAAATAGATAGTCCTCAACAGACAGGAGTGAGAAAGCACTATCTAAGAAAAGCACAGTTTGGCACACTGGATGTAGGAGAACAGCAGAAAACGAGAGCTGAATGCTAGAACCAGCGCAGCCTCCTTTTACAAAGGGAAAATAAATAAAGTTTTCAGTTTTGTCCACAAAATAATATCTGGAATCTCACAAATTTTCATGGTATGAGTCAATGATCATATGAAACCCAAAACATCTGTCCATATAAAATTCTCATAAGAAGATGATCACATAAAAGTTGGTAACAGAAAGTTTCAGATAGCCGTCTTCAAACCTTTTTTATTTCCCTCTTGGGTTCATACACATTTCTGCCTTGTAAACCGGTACAGGAAAGAGTGTAACATAACTTTATCGATTCAGCTACAAACTGGAATGTCCACAAGCTGAAAATTATGGGTGTTACTACAGACTCTGTCTACAGTACCTTGAGAAATTTGATTGAGGGAGAAACTGGCAGAACTAAAAATGCTTCTCCTTGTAATAGCCAATATTTTCACATTAAAATTGTTTTGTAATGGAGTTTTCAGTTTTTATGAAAAGTGTCAACATTGCCAGCAGGTCAAGGGAGGTGATCTGGCAGCCTCAGTGCTGATGAGGGGGTGTCTGGAGCACTGGATATAATGTCTTCTGTTGTCAGCTATTTGCCTAAAATGAGTGAAATTAAAGTTACACTCCTTATCTGTTGATATGTACAGTAAAACTGTTTCAAAATTAGCTCTTATTCTTGCAGTGATGGCAGGCAGGTTGGGGTTTTATATGAGGCATGATCCAAACATAGATAATTTTTGTTTGTTTTGTTAAGGGTTTCAGGATATATCTTCTAGACACGGATCTGAACTGAAACTATGAGTCTGAACAGGTCTGGGCAAATCTGGATCCTGATGTGGTCTCCTAGGTGCCAGCATTTCTTTAAGCTTTCTCTTTTGTTTGACATTTAATATGGAAGCCACATGCATCTTCTAAAGTGAGAAGCCATATGTTGCTTCTTTTTTTCTCTGGGACACAACTACATCAAGGGCCTCCGTGTCACATGCATTTAACAATTGTAGTGAGCTTTGTCTGGTGTGCCAGCACACCAAATTAGCAAGCTATAAGTAGTAAAAACTGCTCCTGCTAGGATCTAATCCAGCATAAGGAAGGGTAAATATATGGTTGCAGTTATATATAAATTGTACTTTTAATTATTGGAATAAGAAACCAAAGGTCTTTTAGGATACTTCAGACAATAAAATCTAGGTTGAGCTCTTTATTTTCTCCAGTGAAGAAAAATAAGATGTAATAAGAATTCTTGATCTAAACCCCTGGGAATGAGGCTCATCCCTAATTTGAAATATGCAGGTCATTAGGAGTTTCCCTACTTACTAAGGGGGATTGTATCGTGTTATTTCCATTTATTTAGATGTAGATGTACAGGCGTCCTAATAATCAGCCTTCTTTCTGCTTGTCTTCTCCCTTTATAGCATAGTGAGACCATAAAAGTGACTAAAGCCCACCGTCATCATAAGGCTATATGAAGCATGTTCTCCAGACGTTCATGTGCACATTTTGTTCCAAACAGTTTTTCTGAGCTCTGATTTTCAAACGCAGATGACAAACAGTCAAGATTTCAGTAATAATTCTGGGAAATTCTGTGCATGGTTTCTGAAGGCACAGTCTGTGTGCAGCTCCATTTAGTTTTCAAGGAAGTCAACCACTGCTTGGGAGAGCATATAATTTTCAGTCAGTGGTATGGGCCATAAACTTTCCATCTTCTCTCCCTTGTTCCTTTTCCTGGTATGTTTGTACCAGAGTTTGAGGAAGGGGCTGCACTGAGGCTTAGCTCTCACCATATCTGCCTCTAGGGTTTTTACAGCCTCCAAATGTTAGTCCAGTAGCTCATAGGAACCTTAGCAAAGGGCAGTATCCTTGGTCCAGATATGAGTCTCAGTGCAAGAATGGCTTGCCTTATCAGAAGTGCTGAGCACCTCCAGCCTTCACATCAATCCACAAAAGCTACGGCTGCCTGGTGCCTGAGAAAAGGCACAGGATGAACTCCAGTCTTCTGGCACCAAGACCTCCAGATTTCAACACAACCCAAGTCCTCACCTGATTGTTTATGAATTTCACTAATGCTATACTAAAATACTGTCACTGAATCCATCTAGTACTTTATTTCTACAGTCCTCCAAAGTGATGCAATGGAGAGATTAATTATGCTGTACATAGGCAAAAAGAGAAGGAAACCTTGGACTCGCTCATTTTCTCCCTGACAGGAGTAAAAAGTAATATATTAAACCACTGTACATCTTAAAATAACATAGTCTGAGCTTTCTTTAAGTATGGTAAGACAGCACGTATGCTACTTATTTATTAATGGAGACAAGATACATTTGAAGTGATTTACCTACGATATCAACAAAGCATGCTTTTTTATTAAGTGCAGCTGAGTTTCTTGCTTTAAAACCACTAATACCTATAAAAAGGAGAGGGACACCAGACACTGACTTAGTAGAGAGAAACCAGTGCATTGCTTTAAAAAAGCCAAATATATATATTTTGAGAACATGGTTAAGGAATCATCATTGCAGAAGCATGATTTTAAAGAACCACTGACACTCCCAGTAGAGAGTGCTCAGCTCCATCAGGAAGGTGCTTTTGAAAATCAAAACATTATAAAACTTGGAGAGTGTTCAATGGCTTGCACTGATGGTGTGTGAAAGTAAGGAAATATGTTTTGTTAACATAAAAGTGTGGACAACATCTATATTTAATTTTCTATATTCTTGCCATTGAACATGGGAGGTGAAAAAACCAAACTTGGCAATGAACTCAATTTTAAGTAGTGGATTAATGTTCCAGTTTCTGTTTAACCTGATTTTAATGGAAACAGATTAAAGAAGGCTCACATATCTTTTCCAGTGATGGAACTGGTGGGTGCTGTGATGTCTGTCCCAGGGCAGTGATGTGTTCAGCTGCAAAAGGTGTACGAAGGGAAAGCCTGCCCATGCCTCAAATGCTGAGATCAGTATGTCATGTAACTTTATAGCTGACTGTAGTTCTGGGCCTCTGTTATTTGATGACTTGAATACACTCTTTCCTGACTACTTATGGCAGTTTAAAGACACCACTGAATTTCCAAAAGTATAGTTACTCCCACCTAAATTCCAGTCTCTGAGATCTGAAATTGTATTTGGAAGTATTATTTTCAATTCCTGCTTAAAAGGCATACTACGACCATCAATGGCTGTTACACCTGCTATTCAACGCTCATGCAGAATGCTTGTCATGTTCAATGTACATACACAAGAACCACCTGCAATATCTGTCTGTGCAGTCTTCAAGGCACGAAAGCAATTCAACTGAATGAACACCGCAATAATTATTATTAACTTTGTTTATATTTGATGCATCTTTAAGATTAGAATTTGTTGGTTTTTAAACACTGGACTTTAAATTTCACTCTTAATTGCTGGTGTGTGAATTTCATTATAGAAACACAATCAATTACATGGTATTTAAAAATAATCCTCCCCCATTTTGAGAGATGCAATGTACTACATTTTGAAAAATTCATTTTTCAGAGAGGTGCACTTGAATGTGTGATTCCAAAACAATATAATCAGACCAAATAGCTTTATCAAAGATAGCAATTCAAAGCTTTTAGTGCAAATGCATCACAAATGCTTACACTTAGAAATTCTCTTTGTAAGATTGTGTTTACAGACACTGCCACAATAGGTAAAGGAACAAAAATATCTTTGATGATTTAGCAGAGAAAAGGGTAGCACTGAAAAAGAGATGAGAAATAATGGGATGCAAGACACTATTGAAAAATAATTGATACTGTTACAGAAAGAAGGGTGAAACTTGAAAAGAAAGACAGAGAGGGAATAATAATGAAATAAATTTCGTATGAGGTGTTCATATTTTACAATTAGATACATAAGCGTTTGTACATCCGTACAGTTTTGTCACATTTATACTGCACATTGACCTAAAACCACATTTGATTTTCTCAGCTTTCCTTCCTATTGCTTTCTCCTTGACAGACTTTTTGAAGATCTCAGGTACGAAATCTCTTAGTGAGATGTACATCAAGTAATTATACTTGTGGCAGAAGAGATGAAGGTGGAGGAATGCAAGCTAGATTTTGGTTATCACACTATCATTTGACAGGAGAAGAAAAGCAAAGGGACACTCTAATTTTCTCACCCAGTTCCTCAGGCCGAGTTGAAACGGTGAAGGAGAAGTCTACATGCCATGTGATGCACAAGGGGATCACACGGGCTATGCTGTTGAACAGTGATACAGCCATGTCACCAAAATGCTTGCCTTACTCCATGTTTAAAAGTGGGCATGAATTTTGGAGGAAAGACCTCAGGCTGTAACAGAAAACAAAAGTCTGAGGTAACCCTAGAAATCAGTCTGCACACATAAGAACCCAATACTTCAGCACTGTGCAGAGTCTTAATAAAGACTATATTTAGTTTTTGTGGCCATAGTATCTCAATATCTTCTGTACACAATTCCCTTCAGTTCCCTTTCCCAAACAAAACACCACAAACTTACTTGAGAGAACAGTGAGACAAGCACTTTAAAAATAGTGTTAAACTTCAGGTGACCTGTGCAAATCTGTTCAGTCTTTTCTTTTTCTGT
The DNA here is from genome assembly GCA_013400375.1 of Thinocorus orbignyianus. Lineage (NCBI taxonomy): Eukaryota > Metazoa > Chordata > Aves > Ciconiiformes > Thinocoridae > Thinocorus > Thinocorus orbignyianus. The sequence goes on along the minus strand of VXBW01005110.1, from coordinate 1,246,973 downwards.
TTTCTCTCCTGGATCATGAATAGCCTTTAATTAAAAAAAAAAAAAAAAAAAAAAGTTCATAATCTCAAACCACAAGATGAATTTATTCTGGGGATAATTGCCATGAAATGAAAGTTTCTGTAAAACTCAGCTTTAATTTTTGCAGAGTGTGGAAAGTGTGGAGTAGATGAAGTAGAAGCACAGGCCACTACCAACCCCAGGTGCTGAGCTAAAGAAATTAGGTAGACTTCACCTTTTTCTCCCAATCTCCACTTTTTTTTCTTTCTTTTGCTATAATTTCCACCCATTCCTCTCCATTTCTCCATCCTGCTGTTATTTTTACTTATCTTCAATTTAACTTGGCCTTTATTTGCTTTTTTCTATCCCTGTACACTCTTGTTATTCCTTTGAAGAGAACAGCAGAAACTGAGATTTCTGTATCGTTATTCCTCTTCAGCCTCTTCCCAGAGTTATTTTTGTTATCACTACCTTTTTCTGCATTCTCCCTTTCTACAGTTTTGTTGCCTTTTCTTGGAGGAGGACAGAGAAGTAAAGAAAGATGTAAAAAAACAGAAGGTGGTCTTCTTAGAATATGCTAATTCTTTAAAAATTGAGCAATTGCACTACATGGGTCCAGATTAGCAAAAATCCATCAGATTCATGCTTGTGAGGCCAGACTTGTGCAAAACTTGTCTCCCTTGCTGTCCACCACTCCCACGGCAGCTGCTGCCTGAACTGCCTTCAAGGCAGGAGTGACAGATGTTCCAGAGCCTACATCTATTTAACCACCTACCAGGGCTGGGATCCTCAGGCCAAACCTGGAACTCACCAGCACGGCTCTTGCCATTGATGATAACTTAAAGGTGTTCTCCATGGTATTATTCCAAAGCCACCACAAAACCAATTTTCAAATACTAACTCCATGAAGTTGAATTATTATTTTTTTCAGCCCTCTCTGCACTGCAGGCTGCCTGGGAACTAGCTGGGACAGTTGGGAAATGGAGTTTTGCTCCTCTGTGTTCCAGTGCACACAGCCCCACCAGCTTCTGATGGCCAGAAGCATTAAAGCCAGCAAAACTGTATGTAGTTGCTGTCTGCAGCGTGGCATGTGATTAGGAAAAGAGAGTGGATAAAGTATGCTCTGTGCAAACGGAATCTTCTGCAAACACTGCTGCTACAAATCCAACAATCCTTCCAGGGCATATAAACTGAGATTTCAGAGGAATATGCAGTTACCAAACACAGATAGATATTTAGCATATTTGGTTAAGAGTTTCAAGGAATGAAGAAGGCACCTTTGGTTCCAGTGCCTTTCCGTAATTTCATGTTCCATGGAAGACTTGCAAGGGGTTTATGTCTTCCAGACTACCATACCTCACTACATCAAAATAAACACTGAATTCAGATCAGATTTTACACTTACTTATTGTTGATGGAGTACAAAATTTTGTCTGGCTCTTGCCAAGAAGAAAGAATAAAGCCTTCAGCTGAAAAAAATGTCAGGGAGATATTTAATATGATTCCAACTAACCGTTAACATTCAGGCAGTTGATGGGAAAAAAAAAAAAGAAAAAAAAAAGCATGGTTATACAGTCCCACTGCAGAGATGTTCCATTTGTAAGAATCTCCAGCACAGTGCTTGCAGCTCGCGTTTGTTCACATACTTCAGAGGAATGTGTCCTAATAATCCAAAGAAGTTTACAGTGTTGTGTTGAGCTGACATCAGTTGAAATCAGGTCAGTAAGTAAGAAATCCATCACATAAACAGCTGTACAGCACTTGTATGTGCTGTGCAAGTGGCCGCTGCTTCCAGTTTGGTGATGAAATCATGACACGTATTTTTCATAGTGAAAGATTTTGGCAGGCACACACGCATGCTTTCACGGGCTTGTGAAATCTTGAGCAGATCTATGCTTGAATCTTAAGTTTTAAAACTTCTTTCTTCTCACAGTCCGTAGTGTGTTTCCCCTCTGGATTTTGCAGGTAACCCTCAGTAGGTCTGGCAGAGTTTGCCCTTCTCTGTGAGAGAAAAGGGAATATATCAACCAAGAATAGGTAGGATTTTGAATCTTTGGCACTGAATAAGAGAAAAAGTAGAAAGAGTGAAAGTTAGGTTTCAGAATGAAAGTAGCCATTTGCTATAGTATCGTGTTTAAAATGCACCTTATCAGAGCACCAACTGCCTTTCAACAACTTATTTGTGAATTTTTAAGTGTGAATGTGTATCCAGAGGCTCAACCTGATAGTCTTCAAGAGTCTCAGTTTTCACAGGATGTCTCTAACTAGTCACTTTTGAAAACATTATCTGTTGCTAATTAAGTCTGGCACATTTCTGTCAAATAGGCAGGGAATGTTATTTGCTACACAAGAGATGGGGTCAGTTAAGATACAGAGAATTTGTGGCCCCTTTGCAAATCAACAGCAGGGCCAAATATAGAAATGAAGAATGCTAAATGAGATCAAAGGAGAGACTAAGATCTTAATTAATGACTTTACTTACATAAGGATGAAATCAAAGTAATTCCAAGTTTAACACGGGAGGGGAAAAAAACCCCAACCGTTTCAAAATATCAAAAAGTATGACAATCAGATCACGGGCTTGATGTGTTTAAAGGCTTTCTGTCACTGGTACTGAGCATTATGTTGATGTCTGCCTTGTTGGGAGAATAACTTCTGACCTGAACCCATAGGATTTTTCCAGGCAGACGTTCTCTAAATTGCTCTGCCTTGCAAAAAGGCAGTTAATTTAAGTGAGTCTGATTTTTCCAAAATCAAGCGTTAAAATAAGCCTTACCCAGCTGTAATCCTTATCTGATCCCTTGGCAAGAATTGTTTTTCACTGCCTACTTGAAATCAGAAAGCAAATACTTTACTCCAAGTATTGCAAAATATTTAGCAATTTTTTCACAACGACACAGACTTCAGTTCTCAGGAGCGACTGTGTAACAGTGACGATACACAAGAGGAGCATATCCGTGGGGATCTTGTACTCCACTGCACATTGAAGTTTTTATTGGTTGTTACAGAAACAGCTAAAAGAAAAAAGGCAACCAAAGCATTATCCTAGGAAAGGTCTTGAGTGGAGATAAGGCCCAAACAAGAAAGGCTGTGAGCATCCCACAATGGTGGCAAAATACTGCATTTACCATCTCTCTGTGCCAGCAAGAGACCCAACAAGGCTTCAGACGTCTGCTAATGGAAAACAGAGAGGCTGTTTACTTTTACCGTCTTCAAAGTTTTTTGGTACTAAGCTTTGTATTTATCAGGAATTACTGACTTTATTTCCCCTGTGGAAATTCAAACTGTACCAAAAAACAAAGAGAAAGAATTTCCAGTTTTTTCCTGATTTTTTTTCAATAAGCTGTGATACCGAGCTTTTGTATTCCCTAATCTAAACCTGTGCTGACCTTATCTTCTCAGGAGGCAGTATTGTGGAAATAAATATCATGCTACCTTGTCCCCACTCAGTGTTCATTTTGTGCTACAGTGGAACAGGGTACTTGCCACCTGGCTGCTGCTCCCTGAATGTCAGGTAGGTCTCAAATGCAGTCAGTTTCCCAGAGTGAATCTCAATCTCCTGATCCTGTCATAGTGTCTGCATTTGGGAACAGCTGGAGTATAATGGGATCTTTTCTTTTTCCTTTCTTCCCTGCCCCCCTCAAAAAAATTTTAAGGGATGTTGAAGTTTCCTCGAGATCCAGCACTATTTTTTTTTTTTTAATCTACCAGCTGTCCCACCAATTAGTGGTGAGAAGGTAAGGCTTAAGAAAATACCACCCAAGTACCTTTTTGTTTTTTTCTGAAAGTGGTTTAGACTGTATTCTACTTCTCACAACACAATAAAGTGAACTGCAATCACGTGCCACATCAGAGAGCATACTTTAGCTCTACACTTCCTCATTTTTAACCCTTTATGTTTTCAGGCTATAGGTAGCTATTTGTAAGCATGCAGCATATGTGTGAGAAGGAGAAATAAGTAGTATCAAATTAATACTCCTGCTAGTTACAGAATTTCAGCAGAGCAGGACTCAACAGCAAGAAAGTGCACAGCAGTGGCATGTATTCCTACTGGCTGCGGACACCTCCTGTACAACTCACAAACTTTACCAAACCAGTAGAAGGGATTTTTTTGATTTCTGATAAATTCAATATTAGTTCCAGTCATAAGCATTTAATTGGTGTCCCACTGAAAAGCTCCATGCTTCCACTGAGCCAGAGTTAGCTACATGCACATTGTCCCCTTCTGTACCTGGATGGGGGTGGTTAGGCCACCGAGGAAGAGATCAGCACAGAATTCGTGACCACCAGGAGATGCCACCACAGCATTTTCAACTGAGCGGTGCACCCAGGAGCTAGTACAACATGTGAGCTTTCCTGCTAATACAAGGCTTCCGAGTGAGATATACCTTCAGAAAGTGAAGCTACTAAGCAGAATTACTGTAAGTGTTTTTACAACTTTATCGAAGTTTTAGCTTACTTATCCTTTTCTACTCAAGTAATTCATTTAACTTCACCTGATAGCGAGGATCTAGTGCAACTCCAGCCTTGAGACAGAAAGATACTGACCATTGAAAAGCTATCAGCCCGAGTAAACCTGCAGATACTATGGTTCACTGATTATCTAAATTGCATTCATACAGCTCTCATGGTAAGAAATACGCTGTGTAAGTTCAGGGGGAGGTTAACTCACCATTGATTTATAAACTTTCTAATTTTGGGGGTGTTCGGTTTGTTTGGTTTGGTTTGCATGTAAGAGTTTCTAGAAAGGATCTGTTTTTATTTTTAAAGCAATTCTGAAGTAAGCTAGATATCAGTGAAAGCTGTCAGATACCCAGTAATGGGATTCTTTCTTCTACTTGTTTGTTTTTTGTTGGGGTTTTTGGTTGGGTTTTTTTTAATAGAATGGGAAAAAAATAACTTCTCCAATAGATCCTCATTTGGCGTTTCTAAATGCTGGTCAGGACAAGCCTCCTCTAGGAGTTAAAATTCCTGTAGTCCATTCACCCTCCTGCCTGTTGGCTGCAGCTACCAACAAAGGCTTATTTAATGAGTGCCAATTGTGACAGTACATTTTGCAATGCTGAAGGACCAAAGGGCATGCAGCTTGCTCTGAGAAAACGCCTCGTCTCAATTGGGGAGAGTGTGAAGCAAAAAAAAACTGCAGCAAAAAAACAACCAGTATTGAGGAGCCTCTGCCTGATAAAGACTGAAAAATATTTTAAACCTCATTAGAAAAATAAAGTTTGCCTATATCTCCTGTTTCATACACTGTGCAGGCAATGAACACATATGCTGTCACATTCATATTTTACGGGCTCTTTTTTTCCCCCCAAACCTTCGTACCTCAGATTTGAACTTTAAACTTGTGACAGTGTTATGTTCATTAGAATAAGAATCACTTGCTATTTCCATTGCAAAGCTCCCCCCCAGAGGTTATCTTAGCTGTTTTATAAATCATATCAGGAGGAAAGCTGGCATAAAGGTTGACAGCTCACTCTAGATAATCATTTCCCTTTCTCTTAAGTGACTTTAAGGAGAAAGGAGCGTGTAGCTTGCCAGTTCAGTTTTTAGTGGTCAAGCATCCCCATCTAACCACCACCAACACACTGGCTAAATTAGCTTTTTAAGCATTTTACTGAAAAGCAGGAAAATTACAGTCCTGCTCAGAAGGAGAAAGAATCTCAAAACGTTCATCAGCTATCAAGCTGTATTTTCTCTGTCCTCCCAGGGCAGAGCTCATTACACAGAATGGCATGAACTCCAAGGCCCTTTGACATAGGCTGGCACTTGAAGGGAGGCTGGGGTTTTGATTACTGTTGATTTATCAGCTTCCTCAAGAGTCGGACTGATTAGACTAATGGCTTATACGGGGTATGATTTCAGGAGAAAAGTCCTGTATCGTGGGGGCAGACAAACGAAGCAAGTTAGGAAACAGAAGCTAAAACTCAGGGCAACAGCCTCTTAAGTAGAAACTTAAAGGGAATAAACAGGCATCAGAAGAATGCCAGGTTTAGAAGAAAAGATCATCCTGTGTATTATACTTTTTCTACACACATTAATAAAAGTAAATCCTGTGCAGAGACACTGAAACAGTCTGGAAACGGTGCCAAATCTTCCCAGGTTGAGTAAGAAGGAAAAAAAAAAAAAAAAACGAGGAGAAAGAAAAGGCGGAAGAGAGAAAGAGAACTGTACCTTTAACACTGCACTTCACCATGACCTGATTACAGGCTTCTTGGAATCAATAGGAATCTTACACTGTTTCTACAGGACTTTGGAGCCAGTGTGGTTAGAAAAGAAGGGTTCACTAGAGCAAGTTAAATTGAGGGTGGGGAGGGAGCAGGGGGGACAGGGGTTGTCACAGGCAGCAGATGGAAAGCCTTTCTTGTAAATTGGTAGTCAAAGTAGCAAATATTAAGGAAGAAAAAAAACACCTGAGAATATTAACTTGAAATGTAAGTATGATTCATCTGCTAATCACTGCATCTATCCCTGAAATTGTTGTCTCTTATTTAAATAAGGACAATAAGACTGTCCCTTATAAGACAGATAATCCTGAAAGTGTGTATCAGTAACTAAGATGTAGGGAGCTTATTTTCTCACTGTCTCATAATACAGAATCAGAAGACAAATTCAATTCAGTGCCATTAGGAAGAATAGAAACCAACCCTGAAAAAAGAATACCTTTTTACACAGCGTATAATTGGACTTTGAAATTAATTTCTCTTGGAAGCCAAGAACTTGACAAGATACAAAAAGGTACTAGATTTTTATGAAGACAATTAAAATGATATTAAAAAATATTGATTTTCAGGAACAAGTACTTGAAAAAGATCTTAAATTTTATATTCAGATATTTAGCAACTGTAAACTGACCAGCCCAAGCTGACAAAGACAATAAGTAGTTCAACTTGGTTAGCCGCAAATAAATAGTTAACTATGGTGGTGTGGAAATAAAGGAACTTCTGAAAGTAGAACAGAATCTGAATCTTAGGTAATAACTTGGATGAAATAATTCCAGTTAAAGAGATACTACACAAAGCACTACACCTTGCAGATATTACTAACTCTCAGTCTGCCCGTACTTTTATTAAGCTGATCTTAGCTTGTACAGCACCCCCAGCAACCAGACGAACCTTATATCTAGTACATCCTGATAGTTTCAGAGCTTGGCAACCTATTTACATTGAGCGAAGAGATACTATCTAAGTATTATACAGCTATTTACACATGTAAATCTTAAAAGAACAAAGGATTACACACGACGCCAGCCAGTAAAGTGGGTCAGAGTTTGCAGATATGCAGGAGAGCACAGAACTCCTTGCTACAGGGTTCTGGGTCTTGATTTTCCCAAGCTGTCAGGCTCCCTCAAGTCCACATGAAGAAGTTTTAAACTGCACAGATTCCTAGACCGGTAAAAACCACCCAGGATTGTTTACCAGATTTTTAGACATGAGTTTTCGTAAGCACTAGCAGAGCTGGGTGTGCATTTGCTGTTAAGCAGGTATTATGCCTAGGTCTCGTCCTTCACTGAGTTCAATGCCGAGAAACAGAACTAGGAGGCAAACACAAAATCAGTGTTTTGTTTGCTGTAAAGGAAGCAAGGAGGTGAGGAAATTGTATAGCAAAGCCTCTACGCTGTGTTCTCCGTCTAACTCGTTCTCATTGTTGTTACATGCATTGCACTAACTGCTTATCTACACAAAAATGACACATCGTGCTCATTGAATGCAAATTCTTAGAAATGAAAAATGGGAGTATTAAAAAAGAGGCAATGACTTGGGACTTCTAGTGAAACTACCTTAAGAAGGTAAGTAGTTAAAACTGGCTTCATTGTTCGTGTAGCCATTAACTTCTTTAACAAGAATCTGCTGGAACAAAGATGCAGCTATTTCAGAGCCTAGCTGAGAGTTGTTATTGCAGCTAAGACCAAAACGTTCTTTTAACTTTGCAGCTTGTGATGAAAGCAAGTTGTTGCATCAGTGGCAGTTCCTGGTAATACTGTCTTAGACTCCCAGAGATGAACTTGCCTTGCGTAATCTCACAAAAAAAAAGTGAAACGTGGCTGGGTGCCAAGGTCAGTGACAAGCTTAGGACACAAAATAAGAATCACTTGGGCCCATTGTCCCCAGGAGCACAAGGAACATGAAGCATCTTTCAAGAAGACAGCAGTATTCTTCTTCAGTGGGAAACAAGCTTCTCCCTGTTTTGCTGCATATTTTTAGCTTTGGTCAGAGATGTGAGAAGGCCAGGGTGGTACTCACTCCTCCCTTGCACTTCCTTGGCAGTTTCTAAGGACAGAGCTTCATTTCAGCATGTATGCCTTCTGAGAGAGAGAAAGATCATTCATGGGGGTTAGTGAGTGTTTGGGACAAGAAATGTATGGGAAACAGCAATATGTCTGGGGTCCATTTCAATGAGAGTTAAATATTAAGGCATCTAGAAGGCCACTTACATTCTGCCTTTGATTGGGACACTGGAGATAATCTTATTATTGTAAAGATGTAATTTATGCAGAATTGATACCAAAGCCCAATACTCCACTTGTACCTCTGCTTTCTAAAAGCATTGGCCTGTGGTACAGGATTAGAATACTGCCTTGTTTACTCCAGACTCACCTTAAACCCCTAACACAGATTTTACACGGCCTTTTTGCATCTGCTATTATAGATGCTAAGCCATTAGTATGCCTACCCTCTTGTACTAGCCTGAAATTATTAAATTAAATGTTTATGATTATGGCTGTATTTCATCGTTCCTTGAATGTGGACAGTTCAATACAATTTTTAACCTGCCCATGCTTGCCGCGGGGGGGCTGTGAGTCACGTTTGTTTGAAAAGAGGCAGCACTCCCAGACTGTCACTCACCTGGGTTATTAGAAACAGAGCACTTTAAGAATTACTCTGCCACCTCCTCGCCTCTAAATATAGCTAGCGTGCGTGGGTCTTAAGCGATTTAGCTAGACTGAGAAAAGGTCTCATTCCAAATAATCAATTAAAAATCCATCATTTTAAGAACTATGTGGGCCTCAGGCCAAATGCATCTTGGATGTAATACATTTGACTGTTTAATGTTGATATTAATTATTTGTATTACAGCTCCAGATCCTAACTCAGAATGAGATTTCTTTGCACTAGCAAGTAGCAAGACCTGTTCCAAAGAGTGAACTATTTAAGCAGGAGTGATGGACAAAGAGCAGCAGCAGAAAATCATCGTTATTCCCCGCTTCACGGATGGGAAACACAAAGACAGGTTCAATGACCTGCCGAGAGTCACATAGGAAAAAAAGTAATTCATAAATCCCAGCACAAGGTCTTAAGCCGTGAGATTTCCTCTCATTCTTTAATCAATAATAAAACACCACAGATGTCTAAGAATCTAATATCTACAAAATTGCTCCAAGGTCTATAGGCATGATAAAATTAATTTCCATTAAGAGCAATGTGATATGAGGGCACTCTGTACTGACCAGAAAAGAGGGCCTTGCAGAATTTGCACTTTTTAAATATTTTTGAATAGAGAATATAAAAATCAAGGATAGTCTAATTAAAATAAAAATAAGGGGAAATAGTTGTCAAACCTTTGACCCAAGCTAAAACAAAAATAACTGATGCAGGAAGTTAAGCTTTATTTATTTATTTAAATCACATCTAGAAAAAACAATGCCTGCAAGTATTTATAATGTTTTTTCCTTTTTAAAATGAGCATGTTGTTTCTCAGTCTTATGTGTTGCATTGGCTTGAGCTTCAAGGCCATACTTGGCCACATTAAGACCCTCCTCCTCTATCAGCACAAAGGATTACCAAGAGAAATTCTTACAGGTTCACCTGCTTGAAGGATTTGGATTTCAGGAAAAACATCAGGTATCAAAGAACTTGCAACACGATCACAAGAATCAACAGTGCTGAAGTCAATACCTGCAGGTTGTAAGGAAGAAGTTAAGCATTGTGGGAGAAGTTCAACTCCCCAGCCCCCCGTAAGGCCAGCACAAGGAGCTTCCATAAATACCTGAACTCCTTCTACCCAAACAGATCTGGAGTCACTTTCAGGTTTTTCCACAATTGTAATAGGAATCATTGCTATGTTGTGCAGTACATAATCAGGCCTTTGTGTGTATAGAGTATAACTTTAGAATCTTCCCACCACCCTCTCTTTTTGCTTGTTATACTGGCAGCAAAAGACATTTACTACTGCTCTAACGTTAAGCCTGAATCTTGCAATGAGTTATGGTCGTGTCTAAATTTGTGCACAATACACACATTATTGATGTTAATATTAAGCATATATAGCCAATTTCAGGTGTTGTGACAGGTCTGACTTTTATTTTACGCTTTTAAAGCATGTAGCCAAACTGGAACATGTGGCTACAGCTCTAGTTAAAATATCAAATAACGTACTCATGTTATTTTTAATAAAGTATGCTGCATTTAAAGCATTGATGCTGCAATGAAAGTGAGAAATAAAACCACGTTTCATTATAACCTGTCCTAATCCTCCATCATTGCTGATTCATCAATGAATTCATGATTCATCAAACTGATATAAGACTCTAAGAAAAACTCGCGGCTAGTACATTTTAACCACCACTTATTCTGCAGAAAGACATTACAATGCAATAATATTTTCCTTCCTTCCAGTGTTCTACAATGAACTTCTATTCTCTAAGGAGTTTACACAGGGAGCCGACCAGCATTCTTTGTTAAAACTGTCGCACAAAAGTGCAGAAGTGAAAAATTAAGTTTGCTGCTTTATAAGAGATGTTGAGATTCCCGGCTGGCATGGACTTACTAGATGGAAACTTTGTCCCATCAGTGTTTATTCTGATAAGTTATCTCTAGCTGCTGTAGGGTAAAGTTCTTAGGAAATATATGCCATTGCTATCACTCTTGTCACTTGTGAGAGTTAAACTGCAGATAGGCCCCCCTCATTCAATATCCACTCTGTGAATCTTCTTTATCACTGGGAAAATTCAGGTTTAAAGGAGGTGCCACTACTTGTGATTGGGCTTATTTTTCAAATGCATAAAAATAATTGAAATCCTTGTGAGCTACTTACGCTGAGTGTGAGCCATATCCCACAAATCAGGACAAAAAAAAATCCATTGGCTTCCATAGGATTTGGATCAGGTGTATTGCAGCAGAAGAAACAAGTCAACTACTCTTATTTCTCCACAAATGGCAGTCAAAGGACTGAACTTCAAGTTACTACCAGCCCATTAAGCAAAAGTTGTATTTTGTGTCTTTCTAAATATTCTGTAAAAGGTCACAAATCTTTCTAGGTGGTTTGTTTGTTCAATAAAATTTGGTAAAGGAAGGAAACTTACATCGGTGTTCATGGAAATAATGGAATGTCCACAGAGTTTAACAGGACCTTCTGGAGACCAGTAGCAGAAAGATCATGTTCAGGCAAATCAGGCTACTGTAGTGTGCCCTTGACTTCTGCCTTGTCACATGAAAAGTAGAGGGAACACTGTGTGGTAAACAGGAGTGATAAGAGTCCCTGAACTGGCTTCAAAAGTGGAGTGGGCACAATTTCAGAGAGGCTTCTTAGACCTTAGAAATGAAACAGCGCACCTGAAAATTCAGGATTAAATGACTGAAGTAACTTCATGAAAGAGTTAAAGAAAACATGAACTAAGAGCAATGGTAAACACATACATAATTTAAATATTTGGGGCTAGAATCTACCCTTTGGTTATATGGTTATATGCAGGGCAGATAAGGAGGTTCATTTATGCTGCTGCACAGTTGTTAGCTTTGACTGGTGTAGACTGATAAGGCAATGAAGTGACTGTGTCATGCACTGCAGTGCTAACAGCTCAGAAAAATGAAAGAAGGATGGAAAAAAACAACACCCTCAAACTAAGGAGAGTCACTTCACTCTGTTACAAGCTAATTATCTAACTGTTATGAAGTTAAGGGGCAAATTCTGCAGTCCAGCTGAGGAAGAACAGCCACTTTCAGGACAAAGGAGGAGAGAACTTGGCTTCCATCCTACAGTGAACGTAGTATCTGAAGCTTCCTCTTTAAAAGGCTGCCCACTGACTACTGCCCATCAGTATTATAACAGATGCTTGTGATAAAAACCACTAACAGCTTTCAACAAGTTTCAACAGAGCTACTGAGGTGAGACAGCTGTGGGTTTTTAGGTCACCAAAGTCCAGGTGACATGGAGCTAGAAGAACCATGTGTGATTCGTAGACTTGAACTTCATTGACTACAGGGTTTTCTGGTAAAGAATATGTAACATTTACTGAACACAAGGTCTAAAGTAGTTGATCTTTTCATTGACTTAGGTAGACTTCCAATCATAATCTGAAAGATCAAAAGCTGCTGCACACAGCGACATTATGAAGCCCACAAAGTAGAAGAGGAGCATGAAATCTTCATTCTTGTTATCATGTCAGGATAGTTGGTGACCAAAAGTCACCATCTGACAATTAGTTGTTCGGTTGGCTGTTGAAACAGTTCAGGATCTCGTTTCACTTCCCAGCAAATGACAGTATGTGACTGTTGCAGCAATGTTTTAGTCAGGTTTCACAGGAGGATCCGAGAACTGAGTCATCGTCATTGACTGGCTATTCTCTTCCCTCTTCTTGTAGTTCATTCAGGTCATTGCTGAGGTGGGTATAACAAGCTTTTCTATTCCTGTCCTTGGAATAAGGAGCCAGGGGCGGGGGCAACATACTAAGTATGATCTGCCGTTTTAGGAACTTTGTCATTTGGCTGCCTCACCCGAGATTTATTTATCTGATTAATCAGGTAGCTACTCAGTACAAACATCACAAAATGAACTTAGCCAATATGGACCATATTATTATCACTGAATCAACTTTTATTTGTTTGTAACTCATGAACTACTGCATAACTGGTCTCGGTGTGACTGTACGTACAGTGCTCCATACTGTGCACAGCTGAGCATGATCATTATTCTTCACGATCCCTTGCTGAGTCTGAACAGTACAGCACAAAACATAAAAATATAAACACATATAAAGTCCTTTAAAAGGGTTATAGAAGGCTTTTAAAAATTCTGCTGGAGATCTGTTTGCTAGATGATTTCTCTGAGCTCAAATGGGCTACAAAGTTTCGGGAAGAAAATATGGAAAAGGCATGAATATGCCATCAAGTAGCTTTCTGACAACTGATGTCAGTAAGATTACCTGATGAAACAGAAACAAATTAATTTCTTGGACAAGGCAGTTAATGATTGAATCTGCACAGATATTACTATTTTTTGTTACTAAAAATAACATTTTCAAGCATACTCCCACAAGCACTAACAGTAAAAGCACAGACACACAGAACCTTGAGGCGCTGATATTAAACACATCACAAAATAAATAACCCTTTTAAAAGAAGCAGTGAGGATGGAATGAAAACCAGCCAAAGCAAATGAACTAATTCTGAAATCAGGATGCCTTAGTACCTGGGTCTCTATTGGATTGCAGTGCCCAAATATACATCCATCCAAACATTTTTTATGTGACAGCAGCCATGCAATCTCACTAGTAGCGAAGCAATATTTCTATAATTTTCTCCTCTCTTAACATACATTCCGTCCTTTATCTGACTGCATTCTAGCCCAGGATTTTGGAAAGGCAAATTACATTTAAAGGACACCTCCCAACAGCATGAACAAGAGTCTCTGATTCATTTCACCTTTTGTGTTCCACGTTCCTCCACAATACACAGATCTTCAGTTTGTAGCTTCTTGTAGCTTCTTTACCTCACTAGAGCTAGAAGTCTACGTCATATTCTGCATACTCTGGGACACTTTTGCTAGGGCAATATGACATGGACCAGAAGAAGGATGTATGTCAGGTACCTTTGTTTTGTTCTGTTCTTTGGATACAGTAAAATATTCCTCTAACTCTCTTCAACATGTAATCCCTTACTCAAAATCCCCTATTTAGCTTCAAAAGAAATTATTTTTTCTTGTGCAAAGATAGTTCATGCTGCCATTAGAAGCCAATATTTGCAGATATGCATCTGTGGGGAAATTAGGACAGGGTGAAGAGCACCAAGAACTCAGTTCCCAATACTCTTGCTGTAGCTGGGATTGGCTGGGAAACTGGAATTGGCTGGGAAGCCAATCATCCACAGAAAGGGCCAAAATCCTGCTGTCCTCAAAGTGGGAAGCTGATTATTTTTCTTTTAGGAACACTTCCTCATCCTCTTTTGTTGCAGGGCTCCAACAGTCATTTAACACATACACATATCTTGATGATTCACCTTAGCTACTGTCAAGGGCATATTTCCCCCTCAGCTTCAATATACCCAAACAGATAGTAAAATGCCTTTGCCGACAGAAGAGTGGCTCATTCCTGCTGAAAGAAGGCAAGGTTATTGCTTTGCAATCCTTCCCGTGTAAGAAGGCACGTATGATTTTTCATGGCTCAGAAAAGTAGTAGGAAGAAACCTGGTTTTGCTCCATGAGGATGTGACCTTCCCTAGATCTGTGTCATCTCACAATGTGACAACTTCTCTCCCACTCTAAATTCACTGCTGGAGATGGGAAGAGGAAAGGGGTGTATTTAAGGTCTTTTCCTGCTGCATAGCAGAAAAAGTGCTCTGTTCCTCCTGCTTACCTCCTCTCCAGGCAAGGCCTGTGGATACCTTCTCTGCAGAAGGGCATGAGGGAGTATTTCAGAGCTCCTACACAGGCAGGAAAACTTTGCCCTAAATGTGAAAAGACAGACTACAAAGGGGAAAAAACAACGACCCAACAAAAAATCACACAGCTACCAGGACTATGTTATTGAGGATGCTATTTGTCATCTGCTGTAGCAGAGTGTGCATTTTGAAACACGTCGACAATTCCATTTCATTCACTTCTCTTTCCTATTCCACAAGTGTCATTGAAAGTAAGCAACAAAGTCACCCTCTTCATGAATTTCTCAAGCTGAAATGCTCCCCTGAGGATTGTTATCCTGCTGCTATGTGATCTAGTCTGGAAGCCTGCATGTACCAAATTAAAGAGAACTCCATGAATCAAAGCCATGAGACTTGATACTGAGGTATATAATGAGCACAAGAGCACGTAAGGCCCAGTCCTGCTCCTACAGAAATGAGCAGCAAGGGTCTGATTCTGATTTTGCCTATCCAGCTATAAATCAAGAACAACTTCACTGAAGCCCACATCAGTAAAAAGTGAACAAGCAGTCTTTCAGCCACTAAATTCCCAACACATCACACACTATATTTAGTACAAAACATTGTCCCAGCTTGACTTTGCCTGCAGGGTCATCCTGGGAAAAAATGATGAGGGAAATGTTCAAACTGTGTCTTAAGAGAAAAGTGGTTATGCTACAGCAGAGGAGCAGGTTATCAGGGCCTACTGAGCCTCCCACCAACTGCCCATCTGCAGAGAAAAAGAAGCAGGGATCCTTCTCAGAGACCAGCCTAAGCAAGAGTACTTCTCTCCCTCTGCTATACTGCCAGATCCTTCCAAGTTCAGAGCTGGAGGAGGATTTGATGACCAGACACGTATTAAGAGATTCCATAAAATGTTACGTGTTTATGAGGCCTCTTTATTCAAGCTAAACAGACAGTGCAACCGAATATCCCTTAGTAAGGTGAGACTTAAAAAAACACAGAGCATCAAGCTAAGCTACAATGTGTTATATCAACAAAAGACTTTCACCAGGACTAGTTAGAATTGCAATGGCAGGGAAATTATATTTAGTTGCAACAGAGTGTAACAGAGAAACACTGGTTATCATAGCTTGGGGGGAAAAAAGAAATGGTATTTTTGTTAAGGCCTAGCACTCATCAGAATGGGAAGGCAGAAGCTATGAGAAAGAAAATTGCCCATTTCTACCAGCAGAATGTATGATTTTGTGATGTTCTTTGTAAACGGGATTGCACTAAAGAACATCATCACTACTGAAGAGAATAATTGCATCCTTATCTTATCACCTCTTTATCTTTTGAATGAGAATTGCCTGGCAATGCACCATACACTGGGTCACAACTCTGCCCAAAGAGGATTTGTGTCTGGGTAGTGACTGAATATGAATTTGTAGCCTTTTTTAAATGGGTGCTATATGGCCCACTAAATGAAAAATAGTCCCTGTCCGAATTAACTTTTAAATTACTTAGACAAATCTTTTTTTTTAATTTCTTTTTCCCTTTATTTTTTTTATTTTTTTTTTTTTTTTTTAACAAGGTGAAAAAACAAGACACAGACTCCTGTCTTGCTGCTGCTGTTTATTTGTTTTTATTTCCTATCCCAGGGCTTTAGGGAGTGTGTCTCTGCTAAGTATTTCTGCAGCTGTTCAAAAGCAATCTTATTGCACAATACAGTATCTGAATAATCGTCTCAGGTGACTATTAAAATCTACTGCTGCACTGTAAAACCACGAGGAGTAATCTTGCACCACAGCAGAAAATACCCAACAGCCAACCCTGCAGAGTGTCGTTCCTGTTAGCAGGGAGCTACCGCAGCTGAGAGAAGATTCAGGAAGACAGAAAGCGCACAGGGAAGGCTCTGGACCTTAAATTGTTCCTTTTCTTGCCAACTAAGCAAAAGTTGCTGATTGTTAAATATTGAATTGGCAGTATTCATCCCTAGCCAACTGAAGCCAATGGACTCACATTGGGAAGGACTTTAACCCATTACATATGAAATGTTTATCTTCTCCTTTCCCTCTCTGTCTCTCCTTACAGCCTTTTATATATTTCAGTAAAGGAACCCCTTTAAAACCTAATGTATGGTAATATATTTTAATTGTGGTTGGCTGGCCTGTTGGGGATAAAATGTGCTGGATCCAAGTCATTTTGCTGACTCTAAACTTGGCTCCTTACAGAGAGCTGGGGGAAGGAAGGTTGCTAATAAAAATAGCTGTGCTACCTGGGAAGGCTCGGCACAGTGAAAAGGTACTGCTGGAGTGGGCCCTGTAATTGCAGATAATTGATTTTTTTAAAACAATGATGTTTGGCTCACACTGACTACACAGTTTGCCTCTTAACCCTGACATAAGAACAACTCACAGGCAAATTTAACTCCCAGACAAGCACACTCTGGGCACTCAGTCCACACAAAGCAAAATACACTCATTCTGCATTCCTTACACAACTTCTTTCAAGCTGTGAGTTGGAGAGAGCCGAACTGTTGAAGGCAGGAACCTCCAGCCTTCATTTTCTGCAGGATGATAAGAGACACCCAAAAGCTGGGGCGTCTGTTTCCTCTCCCCGTATCCTCTGACCTAGTACTTCTACAGAATCCCATAAACAGTCCTACCACCAGATCAGTGATAAATGCTGGTTCGAAGGACAGGTGACTACTGCTGATGAATATCTTGCTTACACGCAACACTTAAGTTCTTTCTTCCAGATGGTTACTTCTCAAAAATAACCACCTGTGCAGAAGTGCACTTCTCCTTGTCTGCCTTCAGTTCTCATAAGCACCTCCAAACTGTCAGGAAGAAGATTCTCTATTAATTAAACATGATTCACATCCCACCAATGTGTTAAGAAACTCCACTTTTAGATTACTAATAATAAGAGACAGGACCTTTTAGCTTATTGACCCTCAACCGTGATACGAATCCAGTTAAGGGTAAGAATGACCAAAGGTTCAGACCATCATGGAGCGACTTAGTAACCTCAAGGAAAAATGAACTTGCTTCAGCCCACAGGGCCTGCTTCACTCACTCCCTTACCTAAATACCTACAACTACACTAGTGTAAAAAACTCACAGTGCAATTTGGGAGCACTTCAGAAGTTAACTTCACAATTTTACCTATTTTTCTATAGACACACCAGGTCCAGGTCTGTATGTCTACAGGTATGTCCAGTACCTGTAATGCTTTTGCTTGTTTACCTCTAGAAATCTCTTGTCTGCAGAGATACCTTGGCTACTTCTTGCTAAACACTTTTTATCATCTCTGTGTCTTCTCAGTAACTGACTTAAATTTCCTGCAAGCCTTCTGCGTGCATTTGGAGTGATACTGTAGCAAGAAACCTTCCAGTTTGGTCCCCAGCTTTGTAATTTTCATGTACCACAGTACAACACCATGGAAAACCTATCTTTACCGGACCCTTCTATTAACGATTAAAACCTCAATCTCTTAAAATTCATTTTTCTCTCTATACTTTGTCTCCTCTCTGTTCGATCTGTGAAGTGAAACTTAATAAACTCTCTGCTTTTATAATGAATATTTTTCTCCTTCTGCTACTTCTGTGTTATTTTAAGGGATCAGATTTTGTTCTGCAAGCTGTACTTAATAATGCTTAACAAATAACTCTTCTCACTGGATTAGTTTAAAAGTAACTTACTATGGTTTCTCCAAAATCTGTTTTATTGGCACATCTGAGCATTATAATGCTATCAACTCTCTCATGGCCTTTAATAATATAAAATGTCTTGCTTTCCCAATAAAAACAACTGTACAGATCAAATAGCATCACAAAAGCTGAGGTTAATGCCTTTTTCCCCTCAGTACAGCACAGGACTTCAAATACCTCACCACATACTCATTACTGTCAGCAGCAAAGCCGTTTCTGTGTTGCAGACGTGTTTTCAGAAGTGAGACTGTCGCTGCAGCATTCAAACACAGAGAAGGAAGAATCAAGGCAAAAAAAGGTCCATGATGTGCTTATACAGAGACCTACTGGAAAAGTTTGCCTATATGCCCGCTGATCCCTTTCTGAGTTGTTCCTCAACTGGGACATCAACGTGTGTAGGGCAGCAGTCTGCAGATATTTTTCATGTGTTGGGAGTACTTCTTATGACATGTCNGCCCTCTGATCATCTCTGTGGCCCTCCGCTGGACCTGATCCAATAGGTCCATGAGCTTTGTGGGATTTTGAATACAGTATTAATGACATATAAATGAGCAGACAATCAGCAGATATTACCCTCCCTGTGCTTTGTGGAGATTGTCTCCTTTCACCTTTCCTCATTGTTTTTTAGTCACACCCACTGTGACCGGTGACTTAAATTAAATTATATGTTTCTCTCTTATAAGTGAGCAACCGGAATTCAAAAATTCCACTGCTGAGAACCACTGTCCTCAACATCGGTCATGAATAAAAGAGACGGATGGATGGATGGATGGATGGATGGATGGATGGATGGATGGATGGATGGATGGATGGGTGGGTGGGCACAGCTGTTTTGGAGTTAGAAGCTCAACCAAAAGACAGGTTATGCCGAGGACTCCTTCACTGAGCTATAACCAGCAGGAGGCATTCCTAACTGAAGAAAGAGCCTTTCTTGCTGTTTTTGAAGCAGTTCCCCAGAGAAACCAGACAGCAGTTTGAGATCTTCTGAAGGAGAATCATGTGAGTCACAGCAAAATTGCATAGGTGTCAACATTTGATATAGTGAAAGTGCTTTCTAACCAGAGGGTGTAGGTTTTAATGGCATAACACAAAAACTGACTCTGGTCCGTTACACTAAACATTTTTTTAACACTTTCCTTTTGGCATTTAAACGGTATTTCAGATTTGAAGTTAAAATATGATCTGAATGTTAGTGTTCAAGGGTTTTTTTTTTACTCTGTAAATCGTTGGTGGATTTCATGCAGGAGGCATAATTTGTCAATTTTACAGAAGGGATATTTGAGGAAATAACTAATTTATGTTAGCAAGGGGGTAGTGAACAAAAGCTTCAGTTGTGGTGAAAAAGTATTGTTGCCACCTTCTTCGCCACACTAATTATGGTGAATAAATGGAACCAGAAAAAGAGAGAGGATGGAACAAGGCTGATCAATATATGCCTCTCCCTCACCTTCTGCGGTCAAAAGAGAATGATTGCACTTATCTGGCCTTCTTGGGAGTATCTGTACCTTGCTGGAGGTTAAATGAAAAACTCTTGTAATCCTACTTTTATGCTGACCCTAAATTTGCGTCCTGATTCTACTGTCTCTGGCTATATGGATAGTTCTTCAAGTCAATGGGAAAATTGTCATGAAAAAGGGCTGCTCACGTGAATGAGGTTTGCAAGATCAAGCCCTTCATGATCAGTATAACCCTGGGCATCGGGCTGATACGGCATCGCTGATTTACAAGAGTAATCCTATTAGCATCAAAGGGACAATTCACATGAGTAAGGGCTGTGAGAATGGGCCCCTCAGGAGCAACTATCACCACAGTTATGTATCTAACCTCACTTAGATCACAGCAGTTTTCAAATGTACAGGCACTTTATGCTGGTACTGAACTTTGAGAAGAAAATAGACCTTGAGCACAAGTTCACTTCTGCTTTACTGACTCTGGCCCCAGTTTTGCACTCTACTTAGGCTTCTCCTCTTCCTACTCTTAAGTGGTTCAGGTTCTTTTTCCTTCCATCTCTTTAATTTCCGTCTTTCCTTTTTCTTTTATCTTTTCTCATTCTATCTTTTTTTCCCCCAATCGTTTATCTTGTATTTTTTTCTTTTTTTTTTCTCTT